>VOQJ01043922.1:11163-24611 GCA_015052665.1 Apistogramma diplotaenia
TTTGATTGATGGGAAAAATTTGGGTGGTATGGGATTTTTTATTTAAAGTTGGGGGAGGGGGGGTGGGGGGGGGGGGGGGGGGGGGGGGAGGACTACTGGCAGACAGGGACTTTAAAGGAAAGAGACAGGCGGGCACAGATACACACCCAAAGAGGTTCAAAGGTTAAGTTGCCTCTATGCCCAGATCCCCAACAAAAAGTTTCTTGTTGCCAAGTCCTTATATCTGGAGGGGCACTTCTGACTCTCCATCTGTCGCCATCTGTCCCTTTGCTGTCCCCATTCTAGTGTGGCAAGAAGACGGATGCAACACTGTGATCAGAGATGAGCCCTGAAACAGTATGGAGCAGGGCGAACAGTAATTGTTCTCTCCATGGTTCTGGTGCAGAGCCTGTGTGTCAGGTTGGAGATTATAGTGTTTGATTTAAAGCCTCTGACATTCTGGATGTCTCAGTTTTTTAGGGGGGCTATTTTATGTCAATAAATCTTCATAAATCTACTGAGAAACAAGGGGATATTAAAACATTAGAAAGCAGAAGATGAGGCAAATGTCTACATTTTAAACGTGGACACGTGCACTTCAGGCCACCAGGTTCCCCCCCAAATGGCAGGACTGTTGTGCCAGGATACAAGCAGCAGACAACACTTTAGGCAACCCACTGTCAGAAAAATTATAAACATCAGCCTTATGGGCCAGAATCATTGTGAGGACCATTCAACCTTGGGTAATGGTAAATCCAGAAAGCCAGAGGAGTATGTGTCACCTCCTGTCATGAACACACGCACACACACACACACACACTTACACACACGCACACCTTCTCGCTTCTCCTCTCTTACAGTGTGTAACAACATGAAGCAGCATGCCCCTCAGCTCTTTAGTTTTCAAATACAGCACACTCGCTCATCTGGATCTGAACCCAGTGCACGTAGCGTACGAGTTATGCCACTGACTCAAGACTCTCATTCCGTATGCAAGGCCTACTTTTTTTTTTTGAGGATCTGTGCATAAACCTCTAAATCTTTCCTGAAGTGTTATTAGGGGGAAACGGCGTGCGCTATGTAAAGAAACAAATGGCACAGAACATCTGGTTAGAGCTCATCGGAGAGAGTTGCACTGAATTGGACCGATTGTATTTAAAATGCATCTGGAGCAGCATGTATTTTACATTACATTACAGAGTATATGAGTCAGTAAAATCAGGGTGGAATACATAATACTGTGTGAATAGGCTGCAGTTATTTTGTGAGGGGTGGTATGAATCGGGAGAAGCAGCAATTACCAAAGATGTCCACCTCCTCAAGTTTCCAGGGTTTAAGAAATAGCGTGCATGTGTCTGCGGCTCATATTTTTAGGGAGTTTGCCACTAAATCTGAATGCCTGTTTCTTTTACATGCTGTGGTTAATGCTTAGATTTGCCCATTAGCTGTGTAACTCGTCTGGCAGCGAAACAAGTTTGAATTAGACCCAGATTTGACAGTCGCTTGCTTAGAGACTTTAATGACTTTAGCATCCTCAAGCCCTTCCCCCTTTTAGAGAATTGTGCCCTCATGAATTAGTGAGGGAGTGTGCACAGCCAAGACAAGCACTTGCATTTGAACTAAGACGGGTTTTTTTCCCTGAACGTTTCCACACGCTTCTTAATCGGCCCTTTTCCATAATCTCCAGTTTTTCCTTTTGGTTTTGCCCAGGAAATTGTCGAGATGGAAGAAGAAATTTGGTTAGCTGTGCCTGGGAATACCATTTCTGGGTGGAATAAGCTGATTTTGGTGTAATGTGGATTTGCAGTACAGCCTGACAGTCTCTGTTAAGGATGTTACACCTTGTCTCATTGTCGCCCACAGCTTAGCCAGCCCCTTTAATGCGCCGCTAACTGATGTACTGCATGGTCTCCTGACCTAGATTTGAATGAGGAAGAGGCCTGAAAACTGTTAAATTCTCCAAGGTGCTGGTGACCTTGATTTGAAATCCTGCTGTTGCTTTGTGCGAAGGCTGCGGGAGCCACTGTTTTTGCGGCTGACAAAGCCCGCACAGGTTATACATTGTAGACCTACGAGATAACGCTCGAGGCATGAACCCACATAATCAAAACGATACATCGGCAGACGGTGCCAAGACAAAATGAGAAAGGTGTCAGTGTCAAGGAGATGTCAGGGCAGCTGCAGAGACAGAATAATCAGGAACAGGGAGGGGAGGGGATAACAGTATAGAGCCCGAGGCCATCCAGACACACATGTGAACCCCCACCGCCACCCCCAAAGGCTCACACCATCATCCCACCACCATCTTGCCACCACCCTACATCCATCACACACAGAGGGGGCTTGGGTGGATTGTGGGTGAGCGCTGGACCGAGAAGATTCCTCTCAATAGGAGCCATTCAGGCTGGTTTGTCACTACCAATAGCGCCCATGGGAACTCCAAGCATGGGTAGCAACATAGAAGTAAGCACCCCCCATTCAGCCACCCTGAACCCTTCAATCCTGCCTTTGTGTCTGAATGCCCTCCAATGCTCTACGACAGGTGATTGTGGCGTGGAGTGTTTTCAGTGTTGCAGTTGTTTTCTCATTTAGTCCACTGCCTTTATCCAACTTCATTTTCAATTTCAAGTTCAATTTTCTTTCCATCTTTGCACGCTGCTGCTAATTTGCTATTCATTCTGCGTTTCCTATTCCATAAATATTAATATCGGACCACAGACGCACACACGCGCACACTCACATATGCACCTACACACAGACACCACACGCAGTAGCCTCTGCACCCTCAAGACGGGCATGATACTAAACTTGTACGATTCAGTCGAGCTCATACATTCTTGTTTCCTATAATCACTCTCCCCTTCTTATTTCTTCTGCTCTGTCTGTTTCTCTTTCTCTGCAGGTCAGGACCGCAGTGAGGCGGGGCTTATTAAGCGTTTCCGCGGCGATGGCATGCGCTACAAGGCCAAGCTGATTGGGATTGATGAGGTGACAGCCGCACGCGGGGACAAGCTGTGCCAGGACTCCATGATGAAGCTGAAGGTGCAGACTGCTTTGTGTGTGTGTGTGTGTGTATGTGTGTGACATCATTGAGCATCTTCACTCATCTCAGTCAGATTTGGTGAAGGCATGCTGCCTGTTGTTGAATGAATCACAGGCGCTGTCTTATCCTTCGTATGACTCACTGAAGGTCTGTTTGAACTGACCAGATGGAACAAATGTAAGTCCGGCCATGTTATTCCAGAGCTCTTTGTCCTGCAGAAAGCTACTGTAAGCTTGGCTTGTGCAAAATGGAAGCAGCTTTGTACTTTATTTTAATAGGCTGCTTTATTTTTAGTATTGCTCAAAGCTCTTTGCATTTATTCATACGTCTTTTTTTTCCCTTTACCTCTGGGGCAAACTGGCTCCCTGTTCTGAGATGCTTAAATCAGTATATCAGTTAAGTAGAAAATTTTCACTTTTCAGCATGTACGAGAGGAGGAACCCTCCCATCCCCCGGATCTGTCGCCTGTATGTTTTCTCGTGTCACTCAGAGTCTATTTTTACAACAAATTCCATGATGTTATACTCGTGGCACATATGCAAACTGCGATAACATGACCCAGATAATACTTCAGCCAGTGTTCCTTGCAAAATATTGAAAGTAAACTAGCTCATATTCAGCCCTACAGTAAGAGAGAAAGACAGAAAAGTCTTTATAGTAGTGATTGTGCCTGAGAGGGTCGGGTATTCTTGAACTTAGTAAGTGTGCATACAGCATCATCAATGAGTTCCACACATTCAAATGAGAATAAGTGTCAGAGAAGTAAGCCAAATGGTGGGAGTGCGGAGAAGGCTTCATTGATGATCAATGAAAGTCCCCCCACCTGCAAGAAAGAGGAGCGCACAGCAGGAGAGAGGCAAATGAAGCGCGGGTGCAGGACACAAGAAGCAACAACAAACAGGTATGAAGGGCAGTGAGGATTACGATAGGAAGGGGACAGTTTGATGTATGAACTTTTGCTTAAAAGGAATTATCTCTAAGTCACCTTTTCCTGAGCTCGTCCCTCCTAAGTTACTGAGGCTATAAACAGATTGGTTTAAAAATGTTGCCTCTCTTTGAGATTTTTGACATTTGTAGTTGACTCAGTTTCATTTATAAGAAATAGAAATAAAGAGAGTGTAGAGAAAGTCATTTCTAATTTCATAATGTAAAGGGAATTCTGTTATAATCAGGTACTTAACTCGGCTCAATTTTCCAATTTTGTTTGAATGTATAGACTGTATATAAAAGATGGACAGGAAGGTACAACTTTAGTCATGTGGCTTTTGCGATCCTGTTTTTTTCTTGTTTGTTTTGCAGCCAGAAAGTGATCATAATTAGATGAGAGCGCAGAGTTGTATTGGTTAAGTTATTAGCTAACATTAGCTATCTTCCACTCAAAGACTGTACATTTGCATCACAGATAACTGGATATTTGCCAATAATAAGAAAATACAAACAAACACTAGAATTTTACATAGTAAAAGTGGACCGCAGTCATCAGTGATTTTACTGTTGACCCCACAGCATGCCATACTTTTTTATCAGATACATTTAAAAAATAGCTCAAACCATCTGGAGGTCCAGTTCAGTGTTGTATGTTAGCTGAGCTTCTTTGAATTTGGCAATTATGGTGATCTGTATTGAGAGAAAATGCAACAATTAAGCATTTTGAACTGACTGATGTTTTGATTCATGTAATTAGTAATGGTCTAATACCAAACTGATGGATCAAACATGACTTCTTAGAGCAGGGATGCCCAAATCCAGGCCTCAAGAGCCGGTGTCCTGCAGCTTTTGGATGCAACCCTTCTGCAACACAGCTGAATGAAATGGCTGAATCACCTACTCAGTAGTTCTCCACAGTCCTGCTAATGACTTAATTGTTTGACTCAGGTGTGTTGAAGCAGGGTTGCATCCAAAAACTCCAGGACACCGGCCTTCAAGGCCTGGATTTGGGCATCACTGTCTTAGAGACAAAGAAAAAGAATTAGCCTGGTTCTGCTTCTTCCTGTTAAAGGGGAGTTTTTCCTTTCCACTATCGCCAAGTGCTTGCTTATAGGGGGTCATTTTGACTCTTGGGTTTTCTCTGTAATTATTATCATTGTAGGGTCTTTACCTTACAATAAAAAGTGCCTTGAGGCGACTGTTTGTTGTGATTTGGCGCTGTGTAAATAAAATTGAATTGATGTACTGTAAACAGACAGTTGTAATGTAAACATATATTATGAAGAGTTATGAGTTTAAAAAAAAGTGAATGGAAATAGAGAATGAGGTGAAAAACACCTCTCGATCCAGGAAGCTCTCTGTAATCAACATAAAAGGTCCCCTTTTCATTTGTGTTCACATTTTACAAAAGGAATGTCAGGTAATCTGTATCTTTTGTGGGGGAAAAGCAGCACACAGGCATCCCTGCTAGGGCTATGGGATAAAGTGACTGAACTGTATATGCATATTCTTAGAGCTTAAATGTGTGGGAAGTCCCACAGGAAAAGCAGTATAGCCAGAAGGCAAAACCTCTCATCACCCATATCCTTTCCAAATGATATAGCATGTCTAATAATGCAACTTTTTCACTGCTTTGATCAAACATTTCTGCAGTGCCCTCCGCATGACTCCGGTACTCACCAGCTCCCAGCCAGTTACACTCAATGGAGCAGTCGATACAGACCTGCTATTATCTGGACAGGGGATAGAGAGGGGTGGGGGAGGGTGGGGTGGGGTGGGGGGGTACAGGCCTCTATTGACCTGCCTTTCGCTGCCATGTGGACTAATCCGCCAAATGGGGATGCCGATGACTGATTGACAACATCCATCGACTCTCCTGCCCACCCGCTTCTTTGTCATTTGCTCCATCTCTTTCTTATCCCTGTTGCTTGTTCTGCTCTTTATCCTTCCTCTTCCCTCTTTAGGTGCTGTCACCCTTTCAGGCTTTTTACTGTAGAGTTATGTAAAGTGTAAAAGATATAGTTTTATTCCCTCTTTTATAGCTTGATAGTGATTACTGCAAGTCAAGGTTTGCAGTTGCAATATTAGCTGGGCTTTAAAACAGAAACATGTCTGATGCACAGAGGTCGACCACTTTTTATCTGTAATGGGGTTAGTGTTTTGCCGGACATATTCAGCACAGGAGGCGAGCTTTTCTCCTCTTATCTCTGTCTTTCCTCTTCTCCTCTCTTCTTGTTTCTCTCAGGCGTTGTTCTGTGAAAGACATGTCAAGCACACAGGTCGCATCAAAGGGAACACGGTGGAAATTTTAATTGTTTTCTTTATCAGAGCTGAGAATATGAGAAAAAGGAGCTGCTGAGATCCATGGGAAAAAAGGCACTTCAAAGGCCGGATCGGGTGTTCAGTCAGCAACTATGCAAAGTTGCAGAGTCGAGCTGACGTCGGTCAGCAGCACAATCCATTCTGTCAGCAAATCTCACCTTATTGTTGTTAACTAGAACTTGTGTATTGCTACGTCGAAGTGCAGTAGACTGACATCAAGGGGAGAGAAAAAGGGTTCTTAGGGGGGGAAATGGCAATAATAATATAACTTGCTGCATGAGGTGGCGTGTGAATCCCTCTGAGAGTGAAGCTTCAAGAAAAAAAACACATGAAAGAACATTCTGTCCTATCACACTTTATGTAACTCCTGTCACCCTGCTCCCAATCTCCACCCCGCATCTCCCACTGTCACAATCACCTGAGTCAGAAGAGAAGAAGACTCGCTGTCTTCATCATTTCCTTTTATCTCCTCATGTCGTCCCCTTTAATCTCCTGCAGGGAATGGCTTCCTCCGCACGTTCCAAAGGGGAGCACAAGCAGAGAGTCTTCTTGACGGTCTCTTTCGGCGGGATCAAGATTTACTGTGAAAGATCAGGGGTGAGTAGCACATTACTGAGCAGGCCCACCTTGGCAGGCGTGCACTGTGAGGTCTGTGCCAGCTGCTGTACCGTGAACCTACAGTGCAGCACATCCAGAGGGCAGACGCCTGCACGTCTCAGTTCACACTGGCTGCTGGGGCCGCCATCTTATAAGCCTGACTGGCACAGCTGACATAATGCAATACCTGTAGCACATTGACCAAATTTCAATCTGTGCTCCAAATACCAAGGCAAATCATGCAATACCAGGATTTTGACAGGACAGTTTGCCCTTTAGCTCATAAAACTTAAACTTGACAGCACTGAAGTGTAGGTCTTGCATTTGGTAAATAAGCCTAAGTCAAGTGGTTTCACATTTACCCCGGTGCGATTAGGGGAATGCTGCAGGACCTACTTAAGATCACTCAGGCCCTGTCTGTCTGCTAATGATAGCGCAGTGAGCAATGTTATGGTGATGCTATGAAACGGGCTGTTTCCGCCTGCATCCTGGCTTCCGTCCCCCTGGCGAACTCAGAGGCCTGCTGTTCCATTACAGGATGATCAAGGGGCTCCCTTCTCCCCCGTCCTGCGGCGCAGTGTTGGCTAGATAGGCCCGCTCTGCTCATCAGCGCTAACCGATAATTAGCACTCAGTTCCACCCCTTAATGATCATTGCCGCTAATGCTAATTACACCACCGGCTCCACCTCAGCTGTCATTAGAGCTAAACTGATAATTATGCAACAGCGTTTGTCCCGTGGCTGCCAGCTCCCACCCAACCTCACCCCACCAAAAAATAAATAAATAAACAGATAAAAAAAAAAATGCTCATCTCTGATAATATCTCTTTTCAATGTGACTGGTGGTGATAGCGGCGCGTCTTTCGCCTCTAATGAAAAAGAACATTAAGCCTCCTGCCACGACCCGCTCAGCTCACCAGCTTTTGACAAGCTCATTTGTTGCTTGGAAATCATGCCCCCTAATGCTCTTCTTTTTATTTACTGATTACTGGCAGTAAATAACACTCCATACTTAATACCCCTCTTGACTTATTTAGGTGGAAATGGGGATCTCTTGAGCGCAGGCTGTGTCAGCAAACATTTAGATGGAAATGTTTCATGTAAAGCTGATGTGATTGGTCGCTGAATTGAGTACGCTAGTCATATTAGTTTTGTATTTTACATTAATCTCAGGCATTAGTAGCGACACTCGGCGCTGAATATGGGCTAATATTCAAACAAATGCTCCTACCCGGCGCCTAAGCGCATCTCTGCTAAAAGAGGAGCAGCAGATGGGTGTGAAGAGCTGAATTACTCCTATACATACAACCCTAAAGCATATTTCTGCAAATGCTAATATTTCTTGCTTACTAATTTGGTGTTTCTCATCGAACAGCATCTCAGATCATGCTGATATCACAAAATAGCAAGAAACTAAAAATCATGCAACTGGATTATATCTTTAATGAATGCTACTTCTGTAGCTCCATTATCCATAAAGTTATGTGCCAAGATGTGAGCGCTCTTTGAAGCTCACTCTGTGTTGTGTTGCATTTGGCTCAACAATATGCAAAGAGGTTTTAAGTAGCTTTGACCTACTTTGTCTCCCAGCTCAGTATACAGTACTGAGGTTGTTTGTTTGTTTTTTCAAATCAAACATCATGTTTTCATTTCTGCATGTTAAAGGAGAAGAAGACACATAGGTGATGTGGCACTTGGCCCACGGGGCTTTTTTTTTTGGTCTAACACTTTCACCTTTCTGTCATCCAGGTGCTTCTTCATCACCACTCAGTCCACGAGATCAGCTACATTGCCAAGGATACCCGGGATCACCGGGCCTTTGGCTATGTCTGTGGGAAGGAGGGCCACCACAGATTTGTGGCCATTAAGACAGCGCAGTCTGTAAGTACTTTTCCACAACATGGATGTTAAATCCTTAGATGAAATTCCAGATGTAAAGCTGTTTAAATTACAGTTCAAGCAAAGCACAATTCCCAATCTTTAAAATGTAATTTTATTTTAAAAATGTCATTCACCAGTGACGAAACCTGAAGCTAAGTAATTTCAAAGCATGGATCTAACAATTAATTGCCGACATTTAATGTTCAGCCACTGATTAGGAGCTCCTGTAGAGAAGCATATTTATGTAATCATAAACATAGACTCTTTATTAAAAAGCTGCATTGATGTGAAAGCTGAGAGGTGAGCAGTTTGAAACAGGGAGGGAGGGGGGCCTGACTGAGAAGCCAAGTGATGCTGCATGCTCATCACAATCACAAGTTAGCCACGCCCCAAATAGTACCCACTTTATTGTGTATTTCATTTGAAATGGGACCATAATTTACAAAACAACAACCATTCTGCATTAAATAAGGTTTGGAATTGGCTATTAAAAACATGAACTCTTTAGGAAAGTGTTTACTAAGGCAATAGCAGAGTTATTTTCTCATAGACTTCTGTACAATTGGTTTCCTTTTTGAGTAGTCTCCCCCTGCAGGACAAGAGAAGAAATTCAGGTAGAATAAGAAACGAGGTACCTCAGGTTCACTTCATTTTTCAGACTTTTCCGAATATATATAATAAATAATTTTTTTAACTCCACGTTTTTCATGCTGACTGACAACACACTGTTTATGTCCTGTACATATGGGAGTTGGATCTGATTTGATTCATATTCATAACTTAAATCATTCCCACTTTAAAGTTACAGATGAATGAAAATGAAGTGTGGAGATACTTTAATTATACACCAACTATTGCTAGCCTGTCCTGCATCCACTTCCTCATCTTATCCCATCTTATTCCCTCATTCAGGCGGAGCCTCTCATCATTGACCTGCGTGACCTCTTCACTCTCATCTACGATATAAAACAGCGGGAAGAGATGGAGAAGAAGGCCCAGAAGGACAAACAGTGTGAGCAGGCAGTGTACCAGGTAAGAAGATCTCAACCAATTCTTTGCATTTTTTTTTTCTCAGTTTCATTTTCCATTTGGAGGTGAGATCACACATTGTTACTCCACCTGTAATTCATTCACACAATAGATCTCTTAACACTCTGAAGCTTCCTCTGAAGTGTGTCGCTGTTTGTGTGTTTGCCTGGACCATTGATTTTCTTTTCTGAATGTCTAAATACAATGGAAATGCAACAGGTTTTGCTGGTTTGATGTTTTTTTTCTTTATTAGTAGTAGTACTGTCATTTCTAGGAAATATGTGTTGTTTTGTCTGTGATGTGCCAAATTAGCGTCTGATTAAAAAGCAACACGCTGTCAGTCTATGATTGTGCTTGCTTGCAGGAAATGTCACGCTGAGATGAGTGTTTTTATTTATTTATTTATTTTTTTGCTGTTGGTGGTGGGGTTTTTTTCCATCCTCTCTCAATTTATTCTCTAATGAGACTGAAAAACAAAATGTGTCATCTGCCTTCTGTTCCACAAACACAGACCATCCTGGAAGATGAAGTGGATGATCCGGTTTACCAGGTAGGTCCGCAGGCACTCCGAGCGGGAGCAAAACACTGCTGCTTTGATGCTTTCTAGCTTCACTGGTGCTGTTTTCACTCTTTAAGCTTGGAATAAATAAATAAACAAATAATCCTTAATTTATATCAGCCACTGACATGCTTGAATTAATGATTCATAATATTGCACCATTCCAGTAATACACAGTAGACCATCCAGTGGACAGTTTTGTTCAACCATTCAACACCCATTTGCCAGTGCAGTGTTGTAAAACCATATTTTTTGAGTTGATCTGTGTCAATGTTCCGATTTCTTCCAAAGACATGCCCTCCCCCCCCTCCTTGACTGGTTGTTATTCCCGTCCCTTCTGCCCTGTGCATTTATTTGGCTCAACATTTTTTTTTCTCTGTGTTTGCTCACACTGAATACAGACAACACTAACTCTTACTCTGAATGCTATGTTCAGTGGTACGTCCAACCACCTCCAAGTTCACCTCTGTTCTTTGCTCTTGAAGTATGTTTTCACGTATGGCCATTCCATTTGCAGCTTTCAATTTATGTTGATGTTGGTTGACAAAACTCCAGCCTGCTCCCAGACTCTTAAAGGAACTGTTTGACATCTGGGGGAAATATGCTTGCTTGCTTTCTTGTGAGGAGTTAGATAAGTGGACCGATGCAACTCTCATATCTGTACCATACACAGTATAAAAGGTGGGACGTAGGTAGCGTGACTTCATCCATTAGTCTTTGAAGTCTTGGTTTTGAATTCTGGTTGGTGTTTTCACTGTCGCCATCTTGTTTTTTATAAATAACAGGGGCAGGGCAGACTGTGAAACCACTTACTCATTGGCCAGCAACCTGTCAGTCACAAGTCATTAGCAAATGAGCATATCACTGATAGTCCTCCATTTTTGAACACTGTTTAACCAGGATGTACAAAATAGACTAAAATTTTTATTCAATATGACCTGAAATGAGCCCGTGAGCTCATTGTGAAAGATTTCTATTTAAGTTTTGCAGTCATGCAACGGCTAATGGCGTGATGTTAGCTCGCCCGCCATTTTGAATGTGTGTCACTGTGGGGTCTAATAACACAGTGACACAAGCTTAGAGACCAGTCTGCGATATCTGTTAACCACCAGTCACAAAAGAAAAATGTGATTCCTCAACCAATTGGCAAGTGGTTGCTTGCAGTATATCCAATACAATTTTCAAACAAGTCTTTTTGCACGCACAACTAACTAACAACCCATTTTCACCTTCTGATGGCTTTCAGGTAGAAAGCAGGCTTAAGGCCCTTTCGCCCTTTTGCACTGGCTTCACTTCTCAGACCTGGTCTATGTTTTACACTGTCTGTGGTCGCTACGCTACGCCTAAAGCTGGAACCAGAAGCCAGTTAGCTTAAGACAAATGACTAGCTAGCCTGGCTATGTCTAAAGATAACAAAATCACCACTTTGTTAGCTTTCATAAGGTGCTGTCCACCAAAAACTGTTTTTTTTCCTTAATTATTATTCAGTTATTGTACAAATATAATACATACAATATAACATGCATCATTTATATGACCTTGGTGATGTTTTCTGTTTTTTATGATAAGCTAACTAGCTGGCTTCAGCTAAATTGCTAGCATGCTGTGTAGCAGTTTCCTCATCTTACTCTACACACAAGAAAACAAAGCTCATTTCCCAAAATGTGAAACAGTTCTTATATTTTGAGATCCATAGAGGCATATTTATACACCAGCCTTAAAAGAATAAATGACAGATTTGAAGACTTCATTAAAGGATCTCAAGCAAATATCAGACCTGCGAGGTGGAGCATCACGTTCCTGAGTTGAAGCAAGACCTCTAGCTAAAACCTCCACATTGCCTTGAACTATTGCCTGACCTGTTATACTTGTGCTCTTTCCTCTTCCCACCTCACTCTTTTTTCTTCTTCTTTTCATCTTCCCCATTCCTTTTTCCCATGCCCCATTTTTTATACCGTTCATATTCCTGATCTCATTTCATTTCCCACTTGACACCATCCTCACTCCCCTGTGCTTTCATGTATTCTTGTCATGTTTCACTACCTCTATTTTTCTGTTTTATATGCCAACCTCTCTCTCTCTTTCTCCTTCTCTCTGTCTATTCCATCTCATTATTCTCTGCACCTATACGCCTTGCCCACTACTTCTGTTCTTTAGTACATAGTGTTTGAGGCTGGACACGAACCCCTCCGTGGCCCCCAGTCAGAGGAGAGCGTTTATCAGGTACAAAGACAAGCATTGCCCCCCTTTTTTTCCTCCCTCTTCATACCCTGTGATAGATAATAGAAGCAGTACTAACATTATAGCTTCATAGCACATCTTAAAGAAGTTATGAAGTGCAGATTTTTCAGAAGCACACCAAGCTAATGTGCCTGAAGAGGAAATTCCATAAATGAAAGATGTTAGATCTGTTAAAAGGGGTACAGCTGATGTTAAAGTTGTAATCCTTAAGATTTCAGTCTGCTGATTTATCGACACTCAAGCTCACATGGTAAAAGATAGTAAAATGAAAAAAAAAATTATTCGTACTGAATATCACTACTAATGAGCACCAGCAGACATGCTAAAGATGGTTACCTTGCAAAGGGACTGGTAATGTCATCTTCTTTTTATTTTGCCTGCAATAGACACTAACAGTGATATCTATTACATGCTAAAAATACCACGAGGATAAGATAAATCAAAAAGTATTGGAGATCTTAAGGGCTATAACTTTAAAGATGGTGCCATTAAAAAGATTTTAGATTTATGTAAAAAAAAAAAAAACAATGTCAGAGTGAAGGTGAGTTGTTTAGTCTGAACAGTTCACCCACTGCCTGTGTAACATTCTGCTCTTATATACCAAATACTCTGACCTTTTGGTTTTAGACCATTTGAAGCTCCAGCTAGGACTCCGGGGAGCTTTCGTACGGTTTAATCCTACCCCCATGCCTCCCTTCTCTTTTGCCCTCTCTTCTCTTCCTCCTCCTCTTTTTGCCTCTCTGTATCTTGCCTTCTTGTGAAGATGAAAGATGCAGAGAGAGTGAGAGATTAATCACTTGCCATGCCATTTGATCTCAGAGTGAAACAAGATCAATAGACTTGGGGAAAAAAATGTAACCAAAAGAGTTA
>VOQJ01043934.1:3990-18807 GCA_015052665.1 Apistogramma diplotaenia
CTCTGTGCACTTTGATGTGGCTTCAGTCAAAGATAGAAAGTTAATCTAGCAGCTGCTTCTGAAACAGTCAAAAGGACTAAGACTTTGAGGGAATCTCAGAGTCTTGGTACAGCAGGATTTTAGCAGCATGTGTCCTTGTAATTAAAAACTGGGAGCTCACAAACACTGAGAATCCACTCAGATCCTAAAAACTTCTACCAACCAGTCCAAGCTTCTTTTTTTTTTATCAACCAAGTTCAGTCTTTGTTTATAAAATGTGATTGTCTTGAACTTGACAGGTGCAGTGCTAATACTGCTCTCATGTTATTACAGTAGTGTCCTCCAGTAGCACAGAAATCTTGGGAGTCATTTTGAGCAGGATATGTCCTTCAATGCACATTTTAAACATGTAGGACTGCTTTTTTTGCATTTGTATCTCTAAAATTAGAAACATCCTGTCTCACTGATGCTGAGCCTTCAGCTGATCTAAAATGCTGCAGCTAGAGTGCTGACAGACTGTAGAGCTTTGGAGCTGACGTCTACAGCAGTGACGTCACGTTCGAAAGCCCTATAAAAGAGAGCATGTTTCTCCCATATTGGCTTCTCTTCATTGGCTCACTGTTAAATCTAGAGTATAATTTAAAATACCTTCAGCTTTCAGGCCCCTCTTTTCTGGAACCAGCTCCCAGTTTGGATTCAGAAGACTATTTTTTAAGATTAGGCTTAAAACTTTCCTTTATGATAAACCTTATAGTTAGGGCTGAAGCAGGTGACCCTGAACTATCCCTCAGTTCTGCTGCAATAGGCATAGGCTGCTGGGGGGGTGCACTGAGTTTCTTTTTCACTCACCTCTTTTTACTCTGTTTAATTTAGTTATTAATCTCTGGCTCTCTTCCCTCGCACCTAAGCGGTCGCAGTCATCTGCTGCCTGGTTCTGCTGGAGGTTACTTCCTGTTAAAAGGGAGTTTTTCCTTCCTACTCTCATCAAGTTCTTGGTCACAGGGGGTTATTTTGATTGTTGGGTTCTCCCTGTAATGTATAGTCTTAACCTTACTGTAAGAATATTCCCACCCTGATACTAAAAGTAGAAACGGGATACCCTTACAAGTGAGTGAGGCTTAATACTTTTTCACAAGACACCACCAAAATAATATTTTTCTAATGGTAAGGTCTTTCCCTACAGTAAAGTGCCTTGAGGCAGTTGTGAACTGGCGCTATATGAATAACACTGACTGGAATTAACAGTGGGCATAGCCACCCTGACATTACCCTTTGGTTTGGAGCTCTGACTTTGAAACCTCAGCTTTAGCTCTTTGACCAGTGCCAACAAGATAGTTATGCAGGTGTGTGTGTGTGTGTGTGTGTATCCTCAATTACTATGAACCAGGAAACTAAAGAGGCCAAAACCATATTTCATAACTGGCTTGCAAAGCTGGACAATTTAACACAGGAGTCTATGGGCATTGACTTTCTTTTGGTGCCAAGCCTCAAGTGGCAACTAGAGGAACTGCAGCTTTTGCTGCTTCAGTATTGTCTTAAGAGCGTGCGTAATGATAGCTCGGAGCCTTCCTTAAATGCATCTTCGCTGTAATAACTGAACAAGATCAACATTTTGACAGAACAGTATGAGAGTTATGAGAAAAAGAAATATCAGATTTTTATTAATTAAAATGAGTTTCAACATAAAGCATGTGCTCCAGTCGCTGCACTGAAATCCAACATTCATAATAAAATTAAGGCTGTCTCTTCCCCTACTGATGTCGGCCTGCTGTTCTGTTCTTCTGGCTTATTGGACCATCTGATCTCCATAAAGAACTTTATTTCAAACGTTTAATGCACGAGTGTTTACCCTGCAGCTGATTGTCAGCTCTCTGTAAGCACAGCACAAATCGTTCTGTAATGTATTCAGGTGACTGCGGCAAACGCTCAGCACGAACCAGAGCAGCGGTCCAATCAGTCAGAGCAACATCAGCGGCCTGAGTGGGTGTCAGTGTGGACAGAAACAATGAAGCTGCACATACATGAGTGACTGTACAGAAACTCGTGGAAAAACAGGGGCAATCTAACAGTGCAAGCCCTGTCTGCACAGCCACAGCAAAAATCATGACACTGAAATTAATGAATCCTCATTAGTGCAAAAGTTAATCTTTCCTAAAATAACATTCAAAGCGCCGACTCTACCTCTCTGCTTGTGTACTACATCAAGCAAGTACCGCAATCCTCAACCAAACCAGCCTCGGTCTGGAGGTTCGGTTATGGCTGCTAACGTGTGAGCGTATGCTTTTAGTTCGCTCCGGGGTCCCTCCAGCCTCCGAACGTCTTCTCCAGGTAGAGAGCCACAGCGAGGGTCAGATGGTCCTGCAGCTTCCCCGCAACAACCTGCACACCCAGGGGCAGACCCTCCTCCCCCACACCCAGAGGGCACTGAGTAACCGGCAGCCCCAGGATGTTAATTATACCTGTCAATGGGGAAAAGAGCACATGTGGAACCAAAAGTTTTCATTGCAGTGGTAGCTACTCTCAGACATCACAAGAAATTGGACTGTGGATCTAAAAAGCTTTGAAGGCTCCCACACCTCTTTTAACTGTGGGCTTTAAAGGTTATTTTACAAAGTAACGTGACTGAAAGAGCACAAAAGACAATCTGCCGGGCAGCACAATAGACTGACAAAGTGCAGGTGCAAAGAATAAAACAATTAGAGTGGTAAAAATACTGTTTTCATTTTTTTAGTAAAAGAAAAAAAAATGCAACAGTATGAGCCATGCTGTTTTAGACTGTACAAACCCAAACAGAAACCCTGGTGACTGTGGAGGCCATTTGAATCCGGTTTGAGATGATCTGAGCTTTGTGACAGTGTTGTTCTGCAGGAAGCAGCCATCAGAACATGTGAACACTGGTCATTAAGGGATGGACACGGTCAGCAACAATACTCAGGTAGACTGTGGTGTTTAAATGATGCTCAGTGGGTATTAAGAGGCCCATAGTGTGCTCATAAAATATCCCCCACACCAACACTAGCCCGAACCATTGATACAATGGATCCATGCTGTTTACGCCAAATTCTGACCCTACCACCTGGATGTGGCATTCAGGTCTTCTGCTGCTGTAGCCTCATGTGTTATGGATTCAGAGATGCTCTTCTGCTATGAGTGGTTTTCTGGGCTACTACTGCCTCCGTATCAGCTCAAAGCAATCTGGACATTCTCCTCTGACAACAACACATACATCCACACCTATGAACAATTTAGAATCACAGATTAACCCAACCCCAGTAACTGTGGGAGGAAACCCACGCAGACCCTGCAAAAACACTCCTCAAGATACTCAGAGACCAGCAAAGCATCAAACTGCAGTAAAGTTCATTAAAAGATCCACTCCTGCACCACGTTAAAAACGATACAAACGCTATATCTGTATTTTAACTACTGTGATGTGGCACTGCTGTGTGTCGGCTGTTAAAATCAGATTAGGTGGGAGGTGGAAAGTCACTGACCGGTGTATGAGAAGTCAAAGGGTCTGAAGAGCGGGTGGTGGTGTTTGGGGGCCACTCTGGGGTGAGGGGGGTAAAGAAAAACACCATCAGTGCCCAGCAGCTCGTCCACATCCTTCTGCAGTTTCTCCTTCAGCTGGATGATGGAGGGCGAGGCTTTGGACCCGAGAATCCTCTCGACTAGGCCCAAACCTGAAGACGCAGGTTCACAGAAACTTTAAATGCTGCTTATTCATTTATTAATTACATTGTTTTCGTGTCATGTTTTTATTTTTCCAATCTAGACCTAATGCTGAACACCGTGGGAGTCTGTATTGTAGCAGCTTTTACCGATAGCAGCCATGGTGTGGTCTGATTTTCCGATCATCCATTTCAACAGCTCCCACAGAGGCCACGCTGGTCGTCCTGGTTCTCCCATCAGCTCAGCAAACGGCTGAGGAGGCTAGGAGACAAAAGGCATGTTAATTATTTTAAGGTCACATAATCTATTATATCTCCGTGAGCTGTCCTGGTTCCTTTAAACCACACACACGGATGCGTGGTTGCTATTTCCTGCTCTCCAACTTGCCATCATCGTGGAGGTACTGTAACCTGTGCCTGTGTGGCAACTCTTCACCGGGCCCTGGTTTATATTTAGTAAGAGATTTATTAGTCACAGAGTGCCTGCAACACAGCATAAAGCCCAGGCCTCAAAATGTTGAAGAAATAAATGTTCTGTTTATGAAACCACTTCAGTCAAATATCGCAAAGATGGAGGTCAGGAGTCATAGTAGAGTGGCTGCATCACCATGATCTTCTTTGGGTCCCAGCTCTAAAATGGTTTTGGGTTTCCGGCACTGCAGTAATGCCACTCTTCCACCCCCTCTGTAAGCGGGTGTGAAATGATCCGTGGATCAGGAAAGAAGAAAATTGTACAGCCACACTTTTGTTAAGTTGAGCTCTCGAGTACGTTTACTTCACTGGACCTTTATTGTGTTGTTTAAATCAAACTAAAAAGTATTAATCTGAGAAGAAAAAAGCTTAAGCTTAAAAAAGGCGTCTTCACCAGATGCTGCATTTGCACAAGCTGTGAAGACCGGCAAACCGGTACTTTAATCTCCAAAACAGACCCAGTCTCCAACTCCATAGTTTCAGCTCTCTAGTGCTGGAGAAGCTTTGAATGATTCACAGTGCAAAATAATCCTTATTTATCTCATACTGGCTCTTTTGGGTAAGCTCTTCTCCTTTTAAGCTGATGCATTTGGATGCCTGAGTGACACTGTTTGGTTTAAAGAACATCGCCGTTTTCGTTACACAAAGAATTTCTAATTCACTTTGATTTAGGCTTCTAATATTGACCAATTTTGCTCATTTCCAGCTCTATACTATCTTTTCTGTTGCAGTGACACTAGGGAAAACAGCACACCAAAATGAATGCAGCCATGTCCAATGAACCTGCTCTCATCGCCTTGTTGCAGACGGGTACCAGCCCCGCGACCGATCGCAGTCAGCTGCTTCTTCAGAAGTGACTCTGGGGCATCAAGCTGGAGATAAAATGGCAATAAGACGGAGACAGTCTGCTACGAGTCTTCTAGTGGCCAGTTTTTGACTGAATGGGATCGAGTTTTCAATTACATACAATCTGTGTGTAATAACACAGCCATTAACAGCATCTGTTCCTGTATTCACATTCTCATGCAAAGAGACAGATTGAAAATGACTCAGACTCGGGCAGTTTGTCTGCATTTATAAATTAGACAGCAGTTATTTACAAACCTTCGCTGATCTGTCTGAGGATGACTGCAGATTGATTTGGGCAATCAGCTGGTCAACTACAAGAAGACCATACAAGGATATCCCCTCTCTCTGACATCACAGAGAGCCAAGAACAGAAACAAAGGATCCCTCAGAGCGGTCCACTTGTACTTACACTGACCTCATTATTTCAAGCTTTGGTCACATTTAATCTACCACTGTAACAGTATACAACATACAGTGAGGACATGTATAATAGGCCCTCTCAAACTTTCTACAACTGCTGTTCTGCATTCAGCAGAAATTAACAGTAAAATATTTGTGATGACCTCACTGCCTGTTGGTAGCAGCACCTTCTCAGATTAACTGAAGGGCCTGCAGTCCTCAGACAATTGTGTGTGCGTAACTGTGTGAGCACTTAAATCTCTAAACAAGCACATTGTGTCAACTCTGTCAGGGACAGAAAAACAAGCCGCCACATTGTAAATCCCTACATTTTAATAAGGAGACCTGGTTCAGCGTACAGTATGTAGCGGTTATGATTAGAAGACGTCAGCAGGAAATCTAAATGCGTGCGCTGTCCTCTGAAGTGGCAGAAGCATGAGTGTGTGTGTCTGTGTGTGTGGTATGCTGTGCGCAGGCAGCTAAATAGATTAGGGAACCATTTCTGGCCAGCAGACTACAATAGGTGCTGTGACTAAGACTCGGCCTGCTTTCTCTCACTGTGAGACGTGCCTTATTAGCTGGGGAGCCCTGGCAACACCAAGGAAACTAATACCGTTTCTCCTTCGCCTCCATCATTCACCCACTGCTGTAAAGTTCATGTTCTGGACCTACTTTGCCCTCCTTGTCAGGAAGCCCCATGTAGGTGTCCCAGATCTGGAAGCTGTAGCAGAGCTCAGGGAAATGCACTTCTTGGACTTTGACTCCGAAGTCGGCTTCCAGGCGCTCTACTACCTGTGGAACACCACACGGGGGGGTTTCAAATGTGAAAGAATTCCTCACAAGTTTGCGGGATTTACGTCATGGATAGAAGTGACACACCTTCCTCTGAATGTATATGAGCTCCTTGCTGACAGGAGTTACAAGGGGAGAGCCTCCGTCATGACGGATGGTGAAGAACCGCAGCTTCTTTAGGTCCACATTTGTGTTTAAGGACAACCTGTGAGCACAAGAGAAATCAAGCGACTGCAAATTACAGCACTGTAAAGACCACAGCTTAACAAACAGTCGAGCTTTGGGTGTGTCGAGTCGGACCTGATTGAAGTCCATGCAAACAATCCTGATCTGACTCTTGCCCTTGTAAGCCTCTGAGACTCAGACCCTGAATCAAGTCTAAGTTTCCAAGGAATGCTGTGCATCAGGCCTGACGAGCTATATAGAAGCATGTACTTCATCACAGAGCTTCAGCAAACAGGACTGAGTATTGTGAAATGTGCATCGTTTTTATCCGTTTACATGCTTTTAGTCTTCTTCACCGCCTTTGCTGGCACATCACTGTTTACCTTGGCACAATGCAGCCACCATTTGATCAGTGGAATAACATGCAGGGTGTTTCCTGCTTACAATGAGCCTTCAGTGGGGCAACACAACAGTGGAAAGAGATTTGTCCATTATGCTGATATAAATAAAACCTCGTCTCAAAGTGGCTTAAACATAAAAACAGTGTTGATGTTACTTTAGCTCTGCCAGAGAAACAGCACAGGTTGCTAAAAATACCTCTCTGCAGTGAAAACCCTGGAACGCGTTTGGCCGTGAGGCATCACTGAAAATCTCTGCATTAAATAATTAATAAATCTCTTATGTAAGTCAGATGACAGTTCAACTCAATTCAAATGTATTTAGGCAGCGCCGATTCACAACAACTGTTGTTTCAAGGCGCTTTATGTTGTAAAGACCCTACAATACTACAGCGAAACAGTCAAAACGACCCCCCTGTGAGTAAGCACTTTCACGATAGTGAGAAGGAAATCTCACATATGTTAAAACAATTTTTTTTAAATCAGATTTCAATGCATCAAAATCCTCCCATTGCCCTGTGTGCTTTAAGAAGCTTTTTGAGCAATTAACTAGCAACGATCACATAAAATGTAAGTGAAGTTTAAGATACTATGAAAAGGAGATCATGGATATGAAACACCTGCTATGAATTTATGGATGTGCCTGTGTCCAGTATGCCATACTTGCATTACAACAATTTGATTACACACACACGTGAAATGTTATAAGCTTCACAAGGACACAGGATTTCCTGACCTACTGTCTCCTCTAAGTAAGCCCCAGCTATCATGTTAGGCCACCATCATAACTGCAGTTGTGCACAGGCAAACACTGACTGTGGCAGAAATAGAAAAGTAGTACAAATTTATTAAATTAGCTCTGAACTACGCTCAGATGCAGCAGCACTAGCAGAGCTCTTACATATTAGCTCTGGGTCCGGCCATGATCTTGAGCATAGGCAGCAGATCTTCAGCGTAGCGGCACATGGGACCAGAGCTGAGGTACTCCTCCTGCCTGCCAGAGACAGGAGGGTACTGGTTCTCACAGGACACGATGCCTGAAGGAAAAACAGGGGTTACAGCGCTGCCTAAAAATACACATTCTTTAAACTTGCAACATGCTATTGCTTGACATTAGGGAATGGTGCAAACTGTAAGCACAATGCTGACATCAGATTTTGGTCTCCACCATCTCCTGAGAGGAACCTGTCTCAGCCGGGCTCTAACTGTGGCTCTCTGCTATGTGAGCAGTTAGCTGTAACGTTGTGAACAAAGCTGAAAAAGAAGCAGGTTGTTTGCTGGGATTATTAGATTAACGGTGAGTGTCTCTTACCTGGAGTGGTTTTATGGCCAAAGACTCCATTGAAAAAGCAGGGCATACGAATGCTGCCACCGATGTCCGAGCCCACGCCAATGACTGAACCTGCCCCTCCCAGTAGGCTGCCCTCTCCCCCTGAGCCCAAGAAACAGGTGATAGAGAGACAGGGGTGATACGGAAATTAAATACTTTACTTTTCACAGATGAACAATTTAGCTGAGAAAAAAAATGAAAGCATAAACTGCATTTGTCCAAATAATTTTCAGAGATGCAGAGAGCTTAAACACCAACACAGAATCAGGAGACATCACAAGATTTTGAGATTTTGCACGGCTCTTTCTGAAGACACAAAACACTTCACTGAACCTTTTCCACATAACTTACACTTCAACCAGACCTGAAAACAGACTGCACAGCCAGAGTTTCCGTAATATCATTAAAACCAAGATAACTCCTGGAAACCAAAAGAGCCTCCAGCATCAACAACAACTGATGAATACTTTGCTCTGTGGCAGTTTCACCGTTCAGGACAGACACCAGATGCTGACCTGAGCTACCCCCCGGTATCCTCTCCAGGTCGTACGGGTTGTTGGTGATGCCGTAGATGTGGTTGTGTGACTCCAACCACATGCACAGCTCGCTGGTGTTGGTGACACCAAGCGGGATGGCACCCGCTCTCTTCAGCAGGGCCACGGGTGGAGCGTCGACTGTGGCCACGACTCCTCGCCTCGAGACCAGCCCTGTAGTGAAGGGCATGCCTGCAGAAGGGAGAGGTGTCACATGCTCAAGTGCAGAGTGGATTTACAGCTATCAACAACTAAAAACTAACACGTCTGCTTTTAGGCTTTAGTGTCATTTTTATCTGATGGCAAATTTTCTGCCTTCCAGTTTTCTTCACTGAACAGTAAATCCTGCTCAAGTGAGTCAAAAACCAGGCTTGAATTCTGAAAACTTCCACATTTCTTTCAGTTTTCTAAGAGGATTAACAGCGCTTAAATGCATACTTGCATACATACAGCTGCAGGTTCCCCGTGTGTGTGTGTGTGTGGATAGAGACGTTAACAGTATCAAATAGTGACTAAAATTTAGGTCAGGATGGAGGACACAGCAGTAAACTGTCAGGTTTCCAGTTACTGTCAAGAGATTAAATTTCTGGAAGTTACCCTGGAGGGCATAAGACTCTTTCACAGAAAGTGGGACTCCTAATAAAGGCAGCCGGTCCTCCAGCACATCCTCTCCTCCAGTCTCCTCCTCAATCAGCTTATCGACCTGAGCCGCCTCCTGGAGGGCAGCAGCAAACCTGGACAGACAGAAATACGCTTTTCTGTTCACTGACATGTTGATGAATTTAGATTAATAAAATATCTGAACTCACCAAATCAGGAGCACAAACATCTACATGTGAGTACAATTAACTATTTAGCGGTAGTAATAATTTATTAGATAACTGCATTTTAAAAAGCTCCAAAAGGCACCAACACCACTAACAGTACTGGAGTAAAGCCTGACGATACAGGATTTTTAGGACTGATATTTTGCGGGTAAACGGTATGATATTCCAATATGTTGGCCAATAATTTTTTCTTTCAGCCACAGAAACAGATTTCCTTGACATTTGCTATGTACAGGTATTTATTTAGTGAAAAGTGAGAGATGGTTTTTGCGGCCTTCCAAAAGCTGGCTGCCAAAAGGGAAGTTGGAGTGCCCCCTGGTGGATAAACAGTGCAAGGTGAACCCTAGTAACGCAAATGAATGGTGTTTCTCCCAACTCTTCTTTACTTCTTTAAAAAAATTTTTTTAATCAACTGTAATAAATGATGATACTGATACAGGCTTCTAGCCAGAAAAAATTTTCAGCACGGCACGTGCGTGCAGGGTGCTAGCATTAGCATGCTAACGCTAATTAACATGCTAATGCTAACCGCTGAGCCAGTGAAATCCTCAGCCCGGCGCAACGGCGCCTCAGCAAGATGCAACACAGGCCGATCAACCGCTGGCTAGAAGCCTGTTATAGAAATAGGCAAACAGCTAACATTAGCCGATAATACTGGCCCCTTGATAAATTACTTGGCCTCGACTCGAGAGACCCAGTTCAGTGGCTCAAAACAGCTGAGGTGAAACCTAGTGAAGTAATCATCGCCTGTTACACAAAGCATGGAAAACTTTAAGTACAATACAGTTTAAACAGGTGAGTTACAGAAGAATTAAATCCCAAACATTTGTAATAAATACTAGCTGCATGTATAGCAGCAGGCTGTAAAACATGTTTATTTTTGCTGTAAAGGTGGGTATTTTAACATAGGGGCTCACTCCTGAGGGCAGCCTCAAGTGGACATTAGAGAGACTGCAGGGTATTTTTGAATGTTTCTTTGGCCCCTTTCAATTTGGCTTTCAGCCCAGAGGGGTGTACTACAAAAGGAGATTAATGGATTGCCAAACTACGCTGAGTTTAAAGTCCAAGTTTTCTGTGTCACTGTGACAACTTATGCTGAACACATAACCTTGTCTGCAGCAGGTTTAAAAGGTTTCAGTTTAAAATCAGCTGGAAGCGCCACATTTTCACTGATTATTTCATTATTTACAGCATGTTTTAAGTGAGATACAGAGCCTCTGCTGGGGCAGTATGTTTTGCATGTGCAAGTCAAGCTGTATTGTACTAAAACCAGTGGATGAAGCCCAGCTGTACAGTTGCAGCAGTGCAAACTGTGCATTTGTGGATTTGCGCATATTCATCTGGTGAGAAAACGTCATTATTAGCAAAAACGACTTTAAATCTTCTCTTTTCCCTCACGCTACCTTTGAGTAATTATCCAAAGCTAAAGCGATGCGTGCCGGGGGAAAATGACATGTTTTTTGTCAGTAGGCTGTTGGCATTCTTCAAGGCTGACAGCCTGGTACTTCACTATTTGTTTCATTTCTGATTTAAAAAAACAAAAACAACTCTAGAGCACAATATACAGTAAAGAGAGATCATTCTTTCTTGCCTGTCTTTCACAACAGCATTCAGGAAAGGGTTAACCTCCTGGATCCTGTCAATGTAAGCCTGCACCACCTCCACACTGGACACCTGCAGGGACACAACATTGAGACCATGCAATTACAGATTACAATTCATTACAGAGACAGAGAGCGAGGTCACAGAACAAGAAAACAAGTCAAACTGGAAGTGAATCTTGGATCAAGCTCAGCAACATAGCGCAACGTTGCCTTCTTTTTAAGCACTCAGGACTACCATTACCTACACGGACGAATCAGAGTTGTCCTAAGGAGAAATGAATATCCTGAATAATCATCCTTAATTACAATGTCTTATTCATTATGGCCCGAAATCAGCAACCAAGAACATAAACTCATCAGGAAAGGGTTTTCTAAGGTCACAAAGCATGTGACTTCATGTTTTCTGTGACCAGGAGAGTTGCCCTCTGTTGGCCATTAGGAAGAAAGCAGGTTTAAGGTGTTTACGTTTCACTTTTCAGATCCAGGAGCTACATCCATCTTTTATACTGTTTACATCCAAAACAGAGGCCTGCGGCCAAACATAAACGCCTGAAAATAACAACCTTCTGTTTGATGTAGACACCCAGAATGAATTAGATTACAATAAGACAGTGTGATCTAAAAACAAAGCAGCTCTGTACAGGAAAGTTCATTCAGTAACAGGCTGGTTTTATTTCCCCTCGGTAGACTCAGATCTCAGTGTCATGTTTTATGCTGCTGTGTGGTGGAGCGCTTGATGCAAACAGACTCAATGAGCTCACCAGGGAAGCTGATTCTGTCCTGGATACCGAGGAAACTACTTAGTATGGATGATGCCTCTCATCCCCTGCACGCCACACTGGAGTAATCTCAAAGCATCTTCATGCGTTGTGGACTCAGAGAAGCTCTTCTTCATACCTTGGTTGCAACGAGTGGTTATCTGAGCTCCTGCTGCCTCCCCGTCAGTTCAAAGCAGTCTGGATGTTCTCCTCTGACATCAGCAAGGTAGTTTCACCCTGAGAACTACTGCTCACCAACTATTTCCTCTTCTTCATACCATCATCCTCTATAAATCCCATAGATGTGTGTGTGGGAAAATCCCAGTAGAGCAGCAGCTTCTAAAATACTCAGACCAGCCCATCTGGCACCAACAACCACACCACATTCAAAGTTACAGGTAACACAAAGCCACAGGTGTTACTTTTCTTTCCCATTCTGATGCTCTGTTTGAACTTCAGCAGGTTGTGCTGAGTGAATGCACTGAGTTGCTGCCACATGATTGGCTGGTTAAATATTTGCATTAATTCACTTCAGAGCCTTCATGCTCATTAATGAGCAGTTGAACAGGTGTACCTAACAAAGTGGCTGATGGGTGTATAAGATGAGTTTAGGATCAAAACTGTTTTTTATGTCATCGCAATCAGTTTGATTTTGGAGCCAAAAAACTATTTCATCCAAGAAACCAAGTGATTATCTTTAATGTATTTATTGTAAATAGCCTCTCAGAGCTGCAGAAGCCCAGCAGGGGGCCCACACTTTAGGAATCCCTGCTCTTTTTTATGATTTTATTATTGATAACCTTTTGCCCAGGATGTTACATTGGAAGGATTCCGGCTTTATCTTATCTCATTTTGGTTCAAAAGCTGTTCAACATTTTCCGAGTAACTCATTAATCATCTTTCTCCAGCACCTGGACCCTGTGCTGCAATCCCATAAAACCTGCAACAGGTATAAGATTTGAATCTCCCCTTCACGAAACTTCCACACACACACGTCTGACAAACGGCTGCTCCTATTGTGGCTAGCACAGGTGTGATGTCATTCCACAGGTGTTACTGTCTTACTGCGGGCGTGGAGACTTGGGAGCAGAGAAGCAAGCTTTAGGACCGGGCTGCTCCAGATCTAATGAGGGCTTGCAATTAATAATCAAAATAGAAACTCGGAGGATGTAAGAAACGGAAACTGAGAGTGCAACGACCTTCAGATGCAACGGCGGCTTCTGTGAGTCTAAAACAAGCTGATATGAAGATGTTCAATCGGGAAAGACGATCTACTGCACTGGAGCCTGTTTTAAACAAACCTACAACCTCACTCCTCCAGCCGGGAGGTCGGACCGGGTACGAACCTCTTTCCGCCGGATCTTCTTAGCGAGCTGCGTCGCCGACAGAAGCAGCAGCGGGTTTCTGACAGGGGAAAGCTTCTTCCCAGACAGAGCGGGTCTCCGCGGGGAGAAAAGACGAAAAAGGATGAAGAGGACCTCCGTGACCGCCTTCAAGAACCATACCTGAGCCTTTCCCAGCAAGCTCAGAGCCATGTTTCCAGCGCGGTGACAGGACGGAACGTCAATGGCTGCTCAACCGTCAAAACACCTACCAGTTTATATACGTCCAGGAGTTAAGTTAGTGCCGCCTAGCAACGACTAGGCCGCAACCGGAAACACAGCATTTGCCTTCAAAATAAAAACACGAGCGCTTTTTATCTGGGGGGGATACTCAAAAACTGAAGCTCATATTTCCGTTTTACGCTAGTTTATACGGTACTTCATTACTTTTCCAAAATAAATATGAATTTTTTTTAGAGCAATTCCTTTCATTCTGCTTTAATTAGTTACTGGTTAATTCACTGCTTAGTAAGTAAGGAAGGTTTTTTTTCCCTGCAGGATAAGTATTTTAAGTACTTTAAGTAGCCAATGAGGGATTTTAATATATTACCGTTAAATTTTGTTATTGACACTTTTTATAATATTAAGTAAACTCGTAATTTTTCAATTTTTGAATATATTATTTTTAATAACAACATTCGATGTATTTTAATATTTTATGTTATTTTATTGACTTTACATCAATTGTATCTCATTACGTAAGTAGACCTTTAATGTAATTATTTATTTAACTGATAGCTTTTTGCTACTGGTATTTGTCTTGTGTATTTCTGTTTTGTCTTTTATTAATAAAATTATTTTTAACACTACTTTCTATTAAACTATAATGTCATTAGTGAACTAAAGGTGAGCAAAACAGCCTCAGATGCCATACTGTTTAAAAATTGGTGCCACAGAAACAAAGAAAGTGTGCTCGCAAACCTTTCTGAGAGCTTTTAACTGTATCTCACGAGCTTTATCAGCAAATATGGCCTTTACTGTTATTAATGAGTGCAGACTGATGTGCAAAAATGCATAAAGTGTGAAGGTCTCGAGGTACCCTGACTCGACTGTGCAGCGGAAGACGTTTTATTCTGAAATTACGACCGGAACAATTGTGGTTTACTTGTCAGTGACCTGTGCCACACTCCAGGGTAATTAAAGGTAATGCAAGTGTGGTTGCGTAAGTTGTGCCTGTTAAACTAGTTTCTCCAAAGCATAGAAATCCTGATTAATTTGCTGCGTGGTGTCCATGGTATCACTTCTTTATGATTTATAAATTATAAGAAAACAACCGGAATTTTATGAATAAAGTTACTGATGACCAATAAAAGTTACAGTATACTGTATCTTCATTTTGAAGTGATGTAAAACTATTAGTATTCCTTTAGAGAGAAGCCTAGGCCACTTGACGTGTGCAGATTGTATTAATTTAATGTAATGGAACACATAAATGACCATCCTTTATTATAGCTTGCTGATCTAAGGGAAAACACTAACAGGTGATGCAGCAGTATCTGAATCAGCTGACTGTAGCAGCAACCTTTTAGAAGCAGTGATCAAAATATTGTGCCAGTAACTATAATCTGATGATTTGGTGTGTAGATCATCTGGAAATGTGACACCCACACGTACAAATTTTATTTACTCAAAGTATCAGCATTGAAACGTATTCAAGAT
>VOQJ01043934.1:18827-32891 GCA_015052665.1 Apistogramma diplotaenia
CAGTAACTATAATCTGATGATTTGGTGTGTAGATCATCTGGAAATGGGCCATCTTGAATACGTTTCAATGCTGATACTTTGAGTAAATAAAATTTGTACGTGTGGGTGTCACATTTCACTGTGGTTAGTAAAATTAACATTTTCTTCCTTTTCCCAGCAAAACTTCCATATGTAAACATTTTGAGTTATTATCAGCGGCAACACCAGCCTTAACCTCTGAACCTCAGCCATAAGCTCATGTTTTGAAGACAAGAAAAGGGGACTTTGTTGGAAAAATGCAAAGAGTTAAAATTACTACTTTTTTTCTGTCCCGGTTGCCTAGACTTGGGAGACCAAAATAAAAAAGAATCATTCTGATATCACAGAGTGAGGGGTTGGGATATCTGGCTCTTGCAGAGAGACCAAACAGACTCCTGTGAAGTAACCATCTGTCAGCAGCAGAGGGAAGCATTGCCAAACACAGGGCAGCTTCTTGGATAAGCAATTAAACATGCAGAGCACATAACAGCAAGGGAAAAAAAAGCCTCTGCAATGCAGGTCAGTGGGTTAGTGGAGAATCCATAATGTCTGCGTGAGTTTGTGTCTCACTGCACCACTGTAGAAGAGCTTCATGTGATGCTTTATTTGGTTTCAGCTCCACACAGATGTCATTTCTCTGCTTTGTAGCCGCCTCGTCAAAATAAAGGATAAAATCTGCACTGATAGGTGCTTATACTTTGGTACAAATCTCTATAATCTGAGCTTCCTTACTTCTTCATTCAGACTACTACTCTGATCCTAATTCATAGATACACATTTATAAAAGAGATTCATATATTTATATCATAGATTTTATATCCAAAAACATGTAGTTATACACATCAACCTGCTGCAACCACTACAATCATATTAATGCATTTCTGATGCTTCCATACTTACTGTACATACAGAATCCTTCTGCACTTTGATCTAAGTAAGATGAATTAAGCACTTGCAGATTATTAATCTGAGAACATTTTTCACAGTATTGTTTGTAATTTGACATTAATAATACAGTATGTGTGGCATTAACAACATAAAAAAAATGCACCTCCATCCATCATCCATCCATCCATTTTCTTTCACTTTTCCAATTCAAGGTCTCCGACAGGAATCCATTCCAGCTGCCACAGGGCGACAGGCAGGGGACACCCTGGATAGATTGCTAGTCTCTCACAGGTTAATATGCACCTCCATCCATTTTCTTCCACTATTTGATTATATTTGTAATTGTGTACTTTAAATCAGGGTGACCCTAACATTGAACAGAGCACCTTAAACAATGATTTATTTTAAAAATAAAATCACCAAATTAGTTTGTGCATCTTTTATTTGAATCAAAGGCCTGATTTGTGTGTCAGCAGTGCGAGGAGGTGTCTGCAGGTATCATAATGATGAAAAACACCACATTGGGGTTTGACTGTGTGTATGAAACGAATGTGAAATCAAAAGTGTCAGCAGACTGGCTGCACCGGCCTGCTGAGCTATCAGGACAGATCTAATTCCAGGGTCACTTTTACCAGAACGAGGTGAGTTCACTAAAAAATTTCGGCCTGCTTAGGATCGTGCATGTTTTGAAACAATGCAGCCTTTTGCACGCAGACTTTGACCTGCAGCCAGTTAACCTGTGATAGCTGAGACGCAACACGTTGCCTTCAGCAAATAAGCAGCAGTTTCTGTTGGCAGAATGACGTGACGGTCACAGAATAAAGACATAAATGCTCCTTGACGGGTACACCCAGTCTAAGAAAAACAAGACACAAATGTATCACAATACCAACCGAGTGGAGAAAAACAGACAACCTGATCACGCGTAAGGTGACACCTGAGGCCCAGACAACTGCTGGGCATGTGGAGACACGAGGAAAAACCAGAGGAAACACATAACTGACGGTGATAATGTTTGTTTGAAGCTGCAGGAAAAATGTGGCTCACAAATCAATTATAGCTGCATTTAGGAGTCTATAATTATCTGGTTTCTGGGAGTGTAGCATGTGCTCTGCGGTGTTTTAGGGAAACCTTAAAGCTTTTGTTATTGCACGCCTTCAGGGGAAAACGATATGGGGTCAGCGAACAACACAAGGATGCCTTTGGGCTCTTTTCCATCTTCTTTCCTGTGTCTGCTGACATGAGATATCCACCAGCTCATTACTCTATCGCAACTTACGCACAGTGGAAACAGCTCAAGCAGCTCCACTAAACCATGCCAGCAAAAATGTAGATGATAATTTTAAAGCCTGTCCTCCCAATTTAATCACATAACGCATCAGCCAGACATTTCATTTTTCTAATGAGATCACAGACGTCAAATCTTTCTGGTTCCAGTCGTCCCTGAATGGACAGTAATTTACTTTACAGTTTGCTTTGAAAGGAGCACTTTGCTCTCATCCACTTTCCGGCACCTCCACTCAACCCAGGAGACCAATGCAAGCTGATATGTCTGTCCCTTGGGGTGCCAGAGATGAGTGTCTGCAACTGTTGTGCCTCTAATGGATAATTTTCATAATTAAAACTACAAGCATTCAGGAGATTTCTCCAGATGAATCTCTGCAGGCTGGAATAAGCTTCTTTAGCTAAAGAATCACCAATATAAGCTCGTTTGAATGCTCAAAGACTAAAATTCTGATCAGTTACATTAAAAGTACAACATGCTACATGATCGAGTCACACTGTTGGAGGTGGGAAAAACTGTTTAAAAAATGAACCAAAGAAAAGCAAAAACAAGCAGTCTTGATGGGAAAGTAAAAGAAGGCCTCCCCAAAGGAATCTGTGGACATGTGGTTGCTGTTGTGCAGTGTAACAGAAAACACAGCAAAATTAAGATTATATTAAGATTTTTACATGTCAGTATGTAAAACACTGGATGTAAAGTATGAGCAAGCACATCATGTGAACAAAAACACACGTGGACATTTGAAGCATGTGCTTTTTTATTTGATTGTGGGTTTTTTGTAATTTCTAGAAGCTTCTTCTCCTTTTACAGATTATTGAATCACACAAAACAACAAACTGATGCTCTTTTTCCACAAACGGTGACCTTAAAAAACTTTAAAGGTATGTTTCGTAATTACCCTGCGAAGAGTTGAAAGTTTTCACCAACAGGGGGCAGCATTTTACCAGTCGTCACGCTAAGATCCTTTCGGATTTGAGCTTTTTTTAACTTTTTGTTTAGCTCCTCTTGTAACCTTGAGAGGCTTTGCCTTTAGGCCAGGCTACCACTGAATAAATAAGAATGTACTTTTAATAACTCGTCTGAGAGGCGTCTTACAAAGGAAGTCCAACACACTTCCTTTGCATTAGCTGACTCCTCAAAATCTAACACTCCAGCTGGAGATAACAGTTATTTACAGTGGTTTTAAGTTTTCTTTGTTACAGTAAGCCAGGCTTTCTGCGTCAGGCTCTGAGCATGCTCGCGGGCCACATGACTCAAAATGGTCCTTGTGAGTCATGCCTGCTCCAATCAGAAACATTGTCAGAAGCTGATGACGACAACGAAATCTATAAAGAGGGTAAAAATATAACGTAAAAATGCATCACTGTTGCAAATAAGACAGATTAATGCTGCTGAAATCATTAATCGGGTGATTCACTGCACAGAACAGCAAACATTTTAATTCCTTTAACACTGAGCGTGCTCTGTTTATTTCTAAGGTGACGGCTGCACATCAAAGCTCTGGATCCATTTAAACATCAAAGGTTATTCTCCCACAGCCTGATAAAGGAAATCACTTCTGTTTGTCAGCAGATCAGAGTGAAATTACAGTGACTGATTGATCAGGTATTCTCGTGTGCATTTCCAGCAGAGTAAAAGAGACTCAGCAGCAGATTATAATATTTGTACATTTTCTGCATCACCAAATGATTACATGCACATTCCAGGGACAATGAAATGCACAGTTGCACACATGCAATTCCTCCATTCAGTGGTTTTAGAAAAATGTGCTTTAACAGGCTGCACATATAAAACTGCAGCAGAGCTTATATCACACTTAAAACATGCTGTAAATAAAAGAATCAAATAAAATAATGAAAATGTGGTGCTTCCAGCTGATTTTACACCAAAACTCTGAACACAACCTGCTCCGGACCAGGGGACGTGATCAGCATCAGTTACCATGGTGATTTATCCAGGTTAAAAGAGAGACACTTTTGTGAAACAGAAATTGCCAACCCATCAATCTGGCTGCCTAGGACACCACTCAGGTTAAAGGTTGCACTGAGTTGTGGCACCACCTGGTGGTACGAAGTGCAGAAGTCATGAAAGTGCAGCTCAGCTCTACGCTGAAAATATTCACTAAAAAATACAGTATAATGTACTGTTTTAAAATGAAAGATTTTTTTATGGATGTTTGTCCATATTTTTGAACCACACGTTGAATTTATAATTTAACATTTATGGAAATGCTCATCAACTTCCATCAAGAGAAAACAAAATATACAGGCAAAGCATGACTACATCGCTGGTCTAAGTTGTTGGAGTCTAAATAGTATAGTATGTTTATCTTTGTGCTGCTTTTTTAAACTCAGCTTCTTCGATCAGCTCCACCATCTCTGCTCCTCTGTTCTCCTGTCTGGCTTCATGTTTTCATCCACAGTACAGGAGGAGGGGGGGAGACTGAAGTGGAATGGGCTGAGGGGGGAAGGTCCCATGTGGCAGCCCCTACCTTACCCCCCTCACCCCCACTCACCTCTCTGCTCCTCCTTTGGGGACTAGCATGCAGACACATGAAACAGCTGGTGTGCTCCAAAAAGCAATTATAAAGGGCCCTGGCCCCCCGCATGGCTGCCTGTAAGACCAGGCGGGGGGATAGTGCGGTCATTAGCACCCACAGACGAGTTTTAAAGAGGGGCCACTGCAAGGAGTGTCGGATGGGACACCCAGTGGGCTCACATCATTTATATCAGGTGGAAATTGGAATTTCAGATGGAGGAGAGGTCTGTGTTTGATGATTTATTTACACTGGACCCAGTTGTTTTTTGAGGGGCCTTGACAAAAAGCTAAACAAGTGGATGATTGTTTTTTTTCTAACACAAGTTTCTATTAAAGCATAAATGGCAAAGATTTAAAATAAATTAAAGACCAGCCATGTTTCATCATTAGGTAGGCATGTTATTCTGTGGGCTTCAGTAGGTGAGCTTCTCCTCAACATTAGCTAACGAAAAGCCTGCGAATCTGAATTAGTCCTCGTTCCCGTTGTGCTCTCTGTGGATTGATCTGTCCCCTAAAGGGAACTGCAGGCTCAGGTGTTGGCTGCAGAACCGCTGTGCTATTGATTCACCTCCTACTGAGAGTTGTTAAAACTGTTCTGCAGGGGAGCCGAATGAAAACTACACAAAGCAGCCTCATTAAAATACTTTTTTTTTGCCCCTCAGGAGACTGTAAGAAAACTTGAGCTAGATTGATTTTGCAGCCTAACAGTGCATGTGGCATATTTAGAGCAGCAAAGATTTTGTAGTTCAGATTCCTGGCTGCTGTTTTCCTGTGATCTGTGGGCTTTGGATCAGAAATATACACAATGATTTGGTTCTTTGATCTGGTTTATTGACAGCCATCATCTATCCATTCATCAAGATGGAGACAGGCATTGTGGGGTGGCTGTGGCTCGGGAGGCAGGTTATCTACTTCCCAAACGGTTGGTGGTTTGATTCCAAGCTGCTCCAGTTTGCATGCCAAGATACTGAAGCCAAGGTTGTCCCTGATGCATTCATCAGAGTGTGATTGTGTGTCTGAACGTTAGAAAGAACTCAGATGCTGCACACATGAACGAGACAGGCTGTGTAACGCACTCTGAGTGCTTAAGTATGGTGGGAAAGTGCTACATAAGAACCAGTCCATTTGTCATGTAGAGCATCCAGACCATTGATGGTGTTGCTCTGTCATGCTCAGCTAATATAACCTCTGTCAAAGATCATTAACAGACTCTAACCAAGTCAATTAATCAGGCACACAGAGTGCAGCCACTGTGATATCACTTATTGGTTGGTGAAGTCCTGTAAATCTGTGAGCTCAGCTTTTTTGCAGTCACCATTTTGGTGTTTTGAACCCACAGTGATGGTGGATCTGAGTGAAGTGTATGGTTACATGGTAGGTCTCTAATATGGACTGTAATGAACGAGTGGCTCCATAGTTGAGTGGTTTATGCATTTGTCTAAAACATGAAAGATCCCTGGTTTGATCCTGGGAGGAGTCACAAAGCCATTTGGAGTTGTGTCAGAAAGGCATACGCTGTAAAAAACAAGCGAACTCAAAAAGCAAGCACTTTGGTGACCCCCTTATGAATAAGGGAGTAGATCAAAGCATCTTATCTAAAATAAACGACATGTCAGTGATTGAGACCATAAACCCATCAGGAAAGTGCTTACTGAGGTCACGGAGTAATGAAGCCAAATCAGATCTTTTCTTATAGATCTCTGCAGAGTCAGGCACTTCACCAAACGTGAAAATGTGAACCTCATGGTGACACTAAAAGTCCAATTCTCTGGAGAGCAGCTTCTTCCTCTTCTTTCCACATTGGATATTCTGCCTCCGTCTCGCACCGACCCTCTGTGTGTCTTCCTAAACTACATCCATGAACTTCCTCTGTAGTCTTCCTCCAAACACACCTTCCCCTTTTCCTCTTCCTCTGTCTTTGGCCAACAGTTTCCAGTGGCACGCTGGCTGGTCCAAAGCACCAGTGGCCCAGGCCTTCAGCAATCTGGCAAACATTTTACGTTGAATGGCATTCCTGAAGCTACCCTCCTCAGGAGACCACGAATGTTCATATAAAGTCGTATGGAAAATTTAATCTCAATAACTAACAACTGATAATATTTACCAAGTAAAAAAAGGCAAGGAATCCCAAAGTACAACGGATAAGATTATTCAAATGTCAATATACTGGAACGAGAGACTGATAGCGTTATTCTGTTACAGAACGTTATCTGTGAGCCATTGTTCAGCCTTGAAAGCAGGATGTTGTTTGCTCTTCTCGCAGAAAGTTTATCTCAGTGTCAGGAAAACAAAAACTCATCAGTGGAGAATATATGAGGGTTAAAATGGGAACACATCAGTCTTTCATGTCACTGGGGGATGCTCTGGTCTAGTGGTACAACTCAGGGAGGTCAGCAGGGGTCAAAATAATCCTCTCTCTAACACACACACACACACAAATGAATGCTTACACATAATCCCCACAGCATGCTCAGTGGAGCCCAGCTTGGATTCACAGCATATCAACAGTTGTTGTGATGAATAAGTGATCAGCAGCACTAAATAATAAATGGTATGTTTTATTATGGTGTGACTTTAGTGGGGTTTTTTTTTTCGATCTGGCCTCAGGACAGAGCTCACGAGGCCAATCACTCGCCTCCAGCTGCATGCGTTAACGGCGTGTCACCACCCAGAGTATGTGGCTGTGAGGTGTGAGATGGCCCCATGCCGTATGACAAACTTTTTATCAGGCCTCTCTGGCATCCAGCACCTTCAGGTGCCCCGTGACAGGATTCACAGCTGCCTGCAAAGCACATCAATATCGTATTATGACTGAAGAGGCTTTTAAATCTCTTCTGAAAACAGGGAAATGCAGTTGAACTCTTGCTTTATTTCCTTTGCTTTACATCACTGGGGTTGATTTAGAGACTAGAAGTACTCTAACACGTTTGCAGCTGCATAAACACACAGGACATTTAATGTGCCTTTGAGGGGCTTTTTTCTATTTGCATTAGACTGGTGACTCAGCTCTGAGTATTTATATATAAAATAACAGGGGCTTGATTATATAGATTTAAATAATTCATTATTTTTCACAAGCTAAACTGGGCTCACTCCAGCCAGCATATCCCAACCAGACTTTATTTATCTTTATCTCCTCACTTAAGCACTCCTAAAATATTTCCCATCAGGCTAATTTGCTCTGTTTCAGCCGGAAAGTGCCCACTCAGCAGCAGCATCGCATACCGTCACTTGGGGAGTAATATTGGGCCTTTAAGTGTGTTTTCTTTGGTCTCAGTATTCAGATTAATTCAATAAATATCCATTTAGCCCGACAGCATTTATTTGCGAGAAGCCATCTACATCACGTCACATAGGAAAAATGTCTCCCCCCACTTATCTGTCCTTTTAATCACCTTTTTACCCATCAGATTTATTTTAAGATAACTTGGCGTTCGGCTAAGTGTTGATTTCTTACTTCAATGACCGGAAATGTGCAACTCAAAAACAACAAGGAGAATTATTACTGATGGATCTGTGGCACATTATGAAGCTGACACGTGAAGCCTTGTGTCTGCAGTAACTTGGAGGTGCATGAGAGCAATGCACAGAGGGAGGCGGTGGATGGTTATCGGGGCCCTGTAGCATTTTTTTCTGCTCCAGGGGTCTCCTGGGTAATTCCAAACATTCCCACCGAGGGGGAAAACCCATTCAGACTCTGAATGATAGAGCATGTGGTTATTGTCACCTATTGATTATTGATCTCATCTTAAAGAGGCAAATCGCTCATAATCATTTCTCTGTTTTCTATGCTGTTTTGTATTAAAACACACTGTTTCCCTTCCATATACTGAGACATTGGACACAGTAGCACGACTAGACATATTGGTGAGACCTGGGGCAATTCAAGCGCCCCCACAGGTGCATTTTTGCGGCGATCACGTGTGGACCCGCCCCGCTCTGCAGCCTCCAATAAAGCACGGCAAAAGTCACCGCTCCTCTCCCTTCTTGCAGCCAACCCATAGCAAGACAGACACGGAGAAGAGGTGGCAGGGGCGTAAAACGAAACCACCGAGTCCGAGTGTGGCTCGTACAGTGATTAATTATTAAATTAAAGCTCTCGGCAACCGGACGCCGCTGTTGGTCCTGGCTCGGAGCTCAGCAGAGGACACCCGGCGCATGTAGAGGTTATGGTTCTCCGAAAAGGCCAGGTAAGTCAGACCCTCCTCCTTTGCAGCGGCGCACGTCTTCTCCTCGGTTTTGGGTGCAGCTTTGCGTCAGCGTGTATTCCGTTTGACTCATCAGGCTGATAACCGCGCGGTTGACAGACGGCCTCACAAACTCCGCTTACTTTGGCATCCGTAATTTACAATCCGCAGTCAGGCTGTGAGGAAAGGTCCGCGACGCGTGCGTGTTTGTGCAGCGCATCAGGGGGCTCCTGCGGGCTGCGGACACGCTGTCGGTGGGGTTTCTTAGAAGACCCCCTCCACCCATGACGTGAAACAGGGACGATTTAGAGCTGTAAATACTGCGAGGATGATTGGATCAGCTGTAAAGGACGACTGTGTGTGCAAAGTGCAAGCAGGGGCAATCAGGGGTGCTATCTCCCTGCATTCACCGATGTTATCAGTGCAGAGCATGACAAACTGCCAGAGCTGAGCTGTGATCAACTCTGGATTTATTTACCGCTCGAAATTTGGACTCCATCTAGTCTGGAGACTTAGTAAGTATAAGTTATATTTGAAAGCCGCAATTAAACCCAACCGTGCTTTGCCAAATAGTGTTTTTTTTTTATTTCCCGTTTTTTTTTGGTGACGTATATGATAATTTATCGCAGCGATAATTAAAATATTGTCACTCAGGCACGAGCAGCAGGGGTCTTATTTACAGATTGATCAAATCACATTGAACACACTTTATGATTTATTGAATTAACGCCCCTGTGTACGCCCCCCTCTTCACTCTCCCTCTTCAGTTTCAATAGGCTGCAGTGCCAGTGAGGCAGTTCTGCGCGCACTGGAAGCCCGGGATTCAATTGGTGGAACCAGAAAGTGGAGCCCCGTCCTTTTTTTCGCTGCAGGAGGAGCAGACTTGGAGGAAATTGAGAGAGACGCCGCTCAGCTGCAGCAGAAGCAGCAGTCTGCGCAGTATAGAGAGAGAACTGCACGGCCTCCAGCGCTGCACGGCATGAGGGACTGTACCCAAACTGCGCACTGACTCTGCAGGATGCACCCCTGCAGCTGCGTAGTTAGTTGAGGACAGACTGACACAAGCCCGTTCCGGACGTGTGCAAGAATTTTACAGAGGAATTGGGCCTAACTGGTTGCTGACCGCAGCTGCAACATTTGGTTTCCTCACTGAGCGTTCGTAATTGCTTCTCTCGGGGGAGCCCTGCGCTGTGGCCTTGTAGCGGACATGGGAAATGTAAACAGTAGTCGGGCTGGATTTTAAACTACGCAGACTTCCCAAGTCCTCCTCCCGCCTCCTCCTCCTCCTCCCGGGCCGTCCGAGACGGAGATGGAGACGGAGAGGATCGTGCATGAGCAGGAGGGAGAGGCTGAACCGCCCATGCACAACGTTCATGGAACCAACCGGATCAGACCGTCCTCCTACCGGGCCCTGCGCAGCGCCGTGTCCACCCTGGCCCGAATAGATGACTTCAGCCGTGAGAAGATCGGTGCGGGGTTCTTCTCCGAGGTGTTCAAGGTGAGAAAACCTAGTGTGAAAGAGTGATGAGGTGTTTCGCTTACTTCCACGAGCTGATTCGGAGCCACGTTTATGGCAAACTCAAGGTTGTCATCCTGTAGTTTTTGAGCCATTAAATCTTTATTTTAGACTGCAGCGAAATGTACTTCCTGAAGCCCTCGAAAGAGTTATTGACTTCCTGTCAAGTCTCTTGATGATTATGAATAACTGCTGAGGAAGTTGATGATGCACTTTTCTTTTAATCTTTATTTTTGGATGCATGGAAGGCAGCATGAAGCCTCATTTTATGTTTGTGCACGCCTGTTTGCAGTGACTCAACATTCAGTGTGAGATGGACCCGCCCCCCCTCCGGTGTGTAAGTGGATATGGCCAGTGCAGGTAGATCATGTGCACCTGTAGGTAACCCTACTCTTGCCTCCGTTTGCCCCAGCAGCCTTCATCCCTTTGTCATGCTGCTGCTGAGTTGCATAGAGCCTAATTCTGGGGCATGCCTCAATGATGGCTCTGAATTGCCAGGATGTGATGGTGTCAAAGACATTACTCGAAGGGAGCTGTCCAAGGAGGAAAGTGGGGCGAGTGGGGATGGAGTTTTCTTTTCAGACGTGACAATGTAGCACGAGTTACCGTGTGGCCTGATTTTTGTCAACACTGTAGCACTGCATTTACGCATGAGAGTCTCCAAACTTTACAGGTGACTGTAAAATAAAGGCAGGGTTTGTAGATGGGTGATGCCCTCCCGCCTCACCTGTTTTCCCCATATATCTTCATGTGGTCTATAAACCTAATGTTTACCAGCTGCAGTAGCCTGCTTGGTATTGCTTTAATCCTGTGAGCCTGTGTTTCACGTAGCTGCAGCAGGAGCTCTCAGCGAGGTGTTTTTGAGGATTTTAGCAAGTGTTTGTCCTTTTGTCTGTCTGGTTTTTGTCGACATAATGGTGTCACAACTGTCCACAGTGCAGTTATGAAACGTTACAGGTGTGCGCGGTTGAATCTGCAGACGGGTGTGGCGCAGCCTAAGAATTTATTGGGGTTTATTCAAGCATCTTGGGGATTAGTGAGTTTAATCTGGAGCATAATGGGGCTTCGTGGCAAAACTTATCACCTTTGACAAAGCTGATGATTCTTCGCTGCAGATTAATGAACTAATCCATAATGGTTGCAGCTCTGGATTTCTTCATTGACTGTCAGTGCAGGTCGCTGCAGCAGCATTTAACATAAACTCAAAAGAGTTCAAACCAGACTTCTTTTTTGTAATAGTGTCAAAGTTGGAACAATGCATTTTATATTGCTGCTCTTATTATTTTTGCTTGCATTCACATTTTTACAATATAATCTGCTTATTTAAAATTTTATTTACTGTGTGAAAATGAGTGGTGGGACTCTTATAGACAGTGAAGGCATTCCTTATGATTTATAGCTTTTCTTACTAGTAGATTTTTGATTCACTCGAACTCCGAGAAAGTGGGATGACCTTTTTTTTTCTTCTCTTGAACCTCGGTTTAGTCTGTGGGCTTACTGATGAGAATAATCTAGTTGTGGATCTTGTCCACAGTGTTTGAAGGAGATTTAGGCCTCTCCTTCCAGCTGCTCTCAGACTCCACAATGTACAGCAGCAGTGAATGAGCACAGAGGTGTACACTGGGGTCTGTGCGCATCTCCTACCTTGTACAGTGCATATTTTTCTCTTGTGCGCGTCTGTAGCGTTGTTGTTGTTGTGGTGTTATTGGGTTGTGATGCATCTATTTAGCAATTTCTTCCTGCTCTGTCCACTCTGCTGCTGTAACAGCGTGATTTTTACCAGCTGTGGGGCTAATGAAGGTTGTCTTATCGTATCATTTGATCTGTGTGTATATATACAATTACTTCTAGGAGTGATGCTTGGCAAGTTGTATGTACCAATGTGGACTTTAACTGCTGCAGATTAGATTTATTTATGTATTTATTTATAGGTACGTTTATGGTGCAGTTGTGTGGATTTAGATGCCGTCATTCTGCGCATATAAATAGAAATGCTTGTAGGGTAAGTTGTCGTCCAATAGATCACTGCCTTGGTGAAGGCTTCCAGACTTGCCTTTCATGTTAATGTGTCTGACTTTACCACTTTCAGATATAATAAATATTATAATGCGATTAATTCTGTAATCAAGTTGTCACAGATGTGTGGTAAGAGTGAGAGGAAGGCCTGCTCTTCAATATTAACAGTAATGCCTACGATAATGCCCGCTTCTTGTGAAGAGATTACCATGAGCTCCTTCATATTGACGCTAGGAACCGTGCCAAACTCCTACATGAGGTAATGTGCATTTGTCTGATCGTTGGATCTGTCATTACAACCAGCTGTTAACCTGCATGTCAGAAGGAAATGTGCCGCTTCGGCTGTTTTCACTGTGAGCCGCTTTCCTTTAAAAGCATTATTTGGGTTTTATAGGATAAATTTGGCCTCTTGCAACTTTGCTCGTCTGCAGATTGTTGCACAGCTAAACGCACCTGAAATCACACGGCGTGGGTGTATCAAATGCTGGATATAGTCATTATTTCCATTATCGATCACTGTTGAATACTTGTTTGTCAAAAATGGTGGCAGATATTGTGGCAAAGGATAAAAGCCAAAGGTGGTAAAATGTACACACGCAGCCTATGAAAATGTAGTTCCATGTAAAGCAAAAAAAAAGCAGGACTTTTTCAGTTTTAAGAAGCTATGAGTTTGCAGTTTATTTTAAAATGTGCACATTACAGGGTTATGGTATTTTAAATATTTCAGAAAAAATAGTGTTTTTATTTCCTGTAACAGTTAGAAGTTAAAAAAAACTTGACTGGATTGTGGAGTCAAACACCATTGTCACACATGCGCTGCAGCCCTGAGCCTCTCCAGATATAATCCAGTTAGTGTGCATGTGATATCTCAATTTAATCGGGCATTAGGTGCCCTTTATCCAGCCAGCTTCCCCCGTACAAAGTTTGAGAGAAAAGCGGTGACTGTCCAGCAGACAAATGAGCATCGTCGGCGCCATCCTGCCTAAACCAGAGTATTTCCAGGAGGGAGAGAGTGTCTCACACAGATGAGTCCTTCATTTTGGAGTCTAATTATACAAAACTTCTAGTTTTTACAGGAAATTGACTCGTATTGCAGCGTTGAATCTTGTTCAAAAATGATCCAATTGAAAACATCTTTTTTTTTTTTTTCCTTTTGATTGCTTCTGTTCAGGGCCAATTGGGCCATCAACCTCAGTAAATATAGCTTTTTGTGTTGTAACATCACTCTTTGTGCCGTTGTCAAAAAAGGCTCTTGAGGCCACTCGGCTTCTTAAAGCCACTCCTTCAGCTTTGCCCTTTGAATGGCCAATGAGCATGCAAATGTCACTCTACTTACTGCAGGCTTGTTAAGTTGGCACTTGAGTCTGGATGATCCTGCTCTTTGTTAGTGCAATATAAATGCAAAATTGTTACCACAGCTATCAGTCACATTTATAAGTGTGTTGGCATGGCTGACTGAACAGCCGCTTGTGTATCCCGGGTTAGTTCAGAGGAAAAGGCTGGACTGTTCTGCAGAAAATTCCCTCACAGGTTTTTTTTTTTTTTTTTTTTTTTTTTATTTTTTAAATTTTAATTTTTTTTTGGTGGTCGTTTTTATTTTGTTTCTTTGCCCTTTC
>VOQJ01043934.1:36258-49470 GCA_015052665.1 Apistogramma diplotaenia
AGTCCGTTTGAGCCTTGTATCCATTGTATAAAACAATTTTTATTTCTTATTCTAAATAACTTTTCCCAGTTGTCCGATCTTCTGATCCTTCCAGGCTGTGGATTCTTTTTTTTTTTTTTTTCTGGCTAGTGAACCGCCAGCCAGAAACTTTGTATATCCATTAGTTTTAGTTTACTGTTAACCTTTCTGCTCTTACCTGTTTACTTTCACCCATTTGTTTGTTTTTTTCAGATTAGTTGATTAACTCTCTAGTTACCGCTGAAACACGCCCAGGGATGCTTGTTACTCCTTGTTGGGAATCACTGCATGGGTGGCAGGAATTTTTGCTGTAACAGAGGCTACTGTGACATTTTGAAGAAAACAATCTTTTCTTGCATCTTATTGGTTTCATGCTTCCTGAATCTGCATGAGGGAGAGGGAACTAAAAAAATTAATTAATACATTTTTGCAACCAGTGAATCGGGGAATCTCCGAGCAGGACATGTTGGGATGTAATCAGTTCTTAGTAAATCCTGGTGGCTGAAAGCTGTGGAAAGATAAAGCAACAACAAAAGAGGAGAGGAGGAAAAAACCTGATCCTCAGTGTTGCGCGCACACACAAACTACAGTTTATCAGCTAGCTGTGTGTGTGTGTGTGTGTGTGTGGGATGATGGTGTTGGTATGGGAAAGCCAGTGCAGACTTGAAAATGATTGCCTTAGTGTGGCACTTTTCCCTCATTATTCCCCCCCCTCTGTCATTCTAGTCGGGGCCTGCTTCACTGCAGCTCGCTGCACAAACATTTAGCTTTGTTTATGTTCTGCGCAGCCACACAACCATGTAAGTGCTGAGTATTTGTTGTTCCTGTCTTCACTTACACCGCCGTGTTTATTGAATAAAATATTCCGACTTGACCAGAGATTAAAATGGGTAATTGTGCAACTCTTGCACAACACTTCTGTTTTCAGATTCCTCCTTTTTTTTTTCTCGCTCCGTCATGGTTACCAATAGATTTATATCAAGAGATGGTTTGTGTTTACATCAGTGCACAATGAGCGTTTCCTCCCGTCCACTTGCTGGCGGGGCTGTAGTCCTAGCAAAGCCTCAAGAAAGCAACTCCCCTGTAAGAAGGTAAACAAGTGTGTTTGTCGCCACTGAGAGTAGCTCAGTTCGTCAGTGCTCCATTAAAGAGTCCCTTCAGGAAAACAACTGTAAACTACATACTTGCTCACTGCTTGCGGTATCAAAGCCACACACAGTGTCATTTTCGGCCTTTTCTCCAATGTCTCTGCCACCTTCCGAATCCATTGGAAATGAGTTGAATTTGCACATTTCAGTTATAAATGACATGGATCATCTCTGTATTTAATAACCTGACCGATTCCCTATGAAAAGCTCAAATGACAAAAATAATGTACTACATTCAAAATATGTGCATGACTTAAAGGAGGATTAAAAGCTGAACATGCATGCTGGCCTTCCAGACTTTAGTATGAGTGAGCTATTAAAAACTACCTACAGTTCACAAGTATTGTTACTTCTAGATATTGTATTGACTGTGGATTGGTAACATTGTAACTGAGCCACTTATTAAGGTGGGTCATTTAACTCCTGAAGCTATCATACAGCTGTGTAACTTCATGTATAAATTTGGTGTGGAGTGGGCCTTTAAACCGAAACTGTGCCTCACTAAATAGAACTTTTCCAGAAGTTATGACAGGTGCACGTGAGCGTAAATGGTCCTTCAGTTTTCTAGAGCCTGAGTTTAAATTCACATCTCACATCTTACTGCACAGATGTGGTGGTCTTGTATTAATCCAGTGGATCCAGACCTGATTCTCATATTCATCTGTGGAAAATGACATAAGTCGGCATTAGTATCCCCTTCGGGCCAGAGACTGAGCATGTATTACTGCCTGGATGAACTTGAGTGACCTCCCTTTTTGTTTTGGCTTGTGTCTGAGGGAAGATGGGAGGCGTGGCCAGCTTTGTGTTGCTGTTGTGCAACAGACGGTGATCGGTTTTGTGTCTGCTTGTGGACTGCACGCTTCTTGGATCAGGTTGTTTCTGAACCCGACCACACAGAGTAGGACCTCCCTGCTCGTTTAGTGACGGGCCTCGTTTGGCTGGGTGCCTCATCTCAGTCACTTGCATGTGTGTTATTAACATACATACACACTTTGCTCTGTTATAGCACACAGGAGAAGCACACGGCGCCTCAGGCGGCAACTTAAGCCGTGACTTGTTTTGCAGAAGTGATTATCCATCATACACAAGTTCAGAACAGCCCCCCACACCCCCCCTCAGGGACTTTACTCTGTCTTTTCACATTTCAGCATAAACCTCACATGTCAGTTTTGTTGAAGTGTTGCTTCCGTTGTTAGAAAGCAATGGCTTGATATGCTGATTGTGATATTAAATGATGCTTTCCTTTTATTAAAATGCTGCACAGGAAGCACATTCACTGATTTTACTTTTTTGAAGGGTAAATTTTGCGTTCACGTGTGAGACTACAAACAAGTAGGACTGTAAGGGCATTTATCATGTCAGTGACAGGACAGTGTGCTAGTTTTTCTGTGTTAGAGCAGTGTGGTACAAGAAATGCATTTTAGGCCAGTCTTGATGTATTTCCACTGACATCTTCCTGCTTTTTGGCCCACCATGTGGTTTAAAGGTTGATTTATTTTAATGAAAAGTATTTGCTAAGCTGGAGAAATCATAACACTGGCTGCTGCTGGTTGGAAGCTGAAGTAACCATGAAATCCGCAAGGCCTTTGAGTTGACCCCGTGTGTGTGTGTGTGTGTGTGTGTGTGGTTGACTGTGTGGTTACTCAACCAGCCACACTCCACCTCTGCAACACTGTAGCAGCGTGCATTTCGTTCTGCAGAGAAGGGTGAAAGTATGTGGCTGTATAGCTACAAAATGCCTTCTTACACAATGTTTTCTTTTTTTCAACAAAATATAAGCTAGCTTAGCTTCCAGGTGTGGAAAGGGAAACCAGCGTGAAAGTGTCTATAACCTGCAATCTTAATAATATCCACCCAGGGGTGACGCTTCTGGCTGCAAAACGACTCCTGGTAATATGGATGTCTATGAGAGGAAAACTGCTCTGGTAACTGACCTGATGTGTTTGTGGTTTCAGTCACTCATGACACGTCCTACCAGATAGAAGAACCATGAATAATAAAAATAATAATTTTTCTCAGTGTCAGCAGGATTTTCCAGGGTATGCTCTTGTGACTTGTCAGTTCACTGTTGCACCCACTCCTCCTCTGAGGCTGTTTCAAACCGGGACTCTGGAAATTGGTGGCTGATGTCACTGCAGCTACGAACAACTTTTATACGGTTTTCAACCAGGTGCCTCGGCCCTGATGGTCATTAAATAGCTTTAAAGCACTTGCTCAGAAGCGAAGCCTCTGAGACCTGGAACCCATGTCCACCATTTATACTGTACAAGTTTAGCAAGTGCTTCAATCAACGGCAACAAGAAGAAAACATGTGCTTCATTCAAACTGCTGACAGCACTTCACTGGCTGCAGCCATCTTGCCTTGTGTTTAGCCAAACCCTTGGGTAGAGTCAGGTTAAACTCTGCTCTTTGAGACTACAACAAATGTCTGCAGTTTTTCTGCTTCCACAGTCTACATATGCTCTTAAACAAATCCGTTTTTCAGTGCGTTGTCCATCTGCAGTATCTGGCACGTCCTCCTCTCCCTTGCTGTGCAGTGGTCTGCCTCATCGGACTACCGGCTAATGACAGACGCTGCTGCACATGTTGGCTTTGCAGAGCGAGTGAGCAAAAGATGCCAGTGACCTTTCCTCTGCTGAGAGCAGCACTTTACAAGGCTCAGTGTGTTTGAAGGCGAGCTTTAGGGTGTGGCTGTGTGTGTGTGTGTGTGTGTGTGTGTGTGTGTGTGTGTGTGTGTGTAATTGCTTTATATCATGGGATAATCTCTATGTAGGCATGGGCATTCCAGTGGTGAGTCCTTGGAGGTGACCATCAAAGTGCTTGGAATGAGAAGCACCACGAGTACACTGTAGGGTTTCCAGAGTTGAGCCTTTCAGACTGAGGGGGGAACGACACACACACACACGTAAGAAAATGTTGCATTCGAGCTCCCCGCCGAGTCAGACTCTATAATGATGGTGCGTGAGAGGTTGTTTGTTGAAAAGCTTAAGCTGTCAGGACAAAATTTGATGGGTCAAACAGGGTTGCAGTTCCAAGAGCTGCTGTATCAGCAGTTGGAGCATGTTTGCAATGTAACCTGCCTGTGCGAGTCAGTGTGTGTGTGTGTGTGTGTGTGTGGCTGCCCATTAATCACAGGATTAGAGACAAGAGTGTAAAAACGTATTCGTCTGAGTGTGAAGAAGAACGTGCACAAGTGTGCTGTGAATCCACAGCCAAGCAGACGGCTTTCAAGAGAAATTGGTGCTAATGTGTTCAGGAAGAGGCTTCTCCAGTATAAAGTAACCTTTAATCAGCTTCAGGGCTTCATCTTCCAGCCCGCACGAGTCTGCATCAGCCTCTAAGTGCAGTAAATGTATGAAGAGAAATAGAAATCAGTCCTGCAACCGCTCCGTACACTTGCTGCTCAGACTTCCTTTTTCTGAAACAGGAAGCTAACCGCTGTTCACAAGTACACTTGTGTCCGTGTGCGATTTACGTGTGCGCACCCACGCATGTGTGCAGCTCTCACAGGCTGGAGTCCTTGAGTGGCCTTGTAAAGAAGAGACTCAGCAGCCAGTCAATGAGAGCCAGTCTCTGCCACAGTGAGTGGGCAGCTCTCACTCTCTGTGTGTGTGTGTGTGTGTGTGTGTTAATAGCATTACTCACTGCACTCTAGTCTCTACTCTAATAGGCTTTGTGGTTTTTCTATCACCACTCTGATCCAGAGCCCAGCTGAGATCCAGGCCAGTGTCTCTCTGACTTCAGTTCATGACTCCAGACTTCGACTCTCTTGCGTTCTCTCACTCTTTCACTTCACATTCATGTTACTGATGTTTAGCTTTTATTATTGAATAAAAGGAGATTTGGTTTGCAGCCAAGCACTAAGGTCACCATTCTTGATTCCACAAGTAAAGAAGGGTCCACTAAACACTGAATTGCACCCTGATAATGCTAACAGATTGACCAGCTTTGAAATGAGGGTTAAACTATCAGCACAAATCTGTTTGCCTGGACGCAAAAATTGCACTTCTAACACCACCCGGTCTTCTTTTTTTTTTTTTAAATTATAAGTATTTCCAGACAGTCAACTTTGCCCATCCGTCCACCCTCTTCTGCTTATCCTGTTCAACTCATGCTGCCAAAAGAATGGCGCGTGTATGTTTTCATTCTCCATGAAAACCCTTGTACTCAAATTTGTCTGGTTTTCTGACCAGAGTTGTCAAAAGAAATATATTTAAAATGTATAAAAGAACAAAATCTTCTGTTTACACACAGACCTTTTTTATTGAATGTTGCTGCAGGACTGGATTAAGTGGATGTCCCAGTAAAATCACCCAAATGCTCAAAGAAATTGTTAAAAACTTGAGCTCCATCTCAGACTTTACAGGCCCCTGTTTACATGTTAAATATGAAAGTTCATGACGGCACAGTCAGAAAAAAACTGAACAAGTACGGCTTGTTTGAAGGGTTGCTAGGAGAAAGCCTCTTCTCTCGATCAAGAACACGGCAGGACTGCAAAGTTACATCTGAACAAACCACGAGACTTCTGGAACGATGTCCTTTACACAGATGAGACCAAAGTGGAGACGTTTGACCATGATGTACAGCATCAGTGTTGGAGAAAACCAAACGCATCATATCAGCACAAACCTCTCATGCCAACTATCAACACAGTGGTGGAGGGGTGATGATTTGAGCCACAGGACCTGGGCACCTTGCAGTTACTGAGTCAACTATGAACCCCTCCTATATACTAAAGTATTCTAGAGTCAAATGTGAGGCAGCTTGCCTGAAACTGAGTCATGCAACAGCAGCAAATCTGCAACAGAATGACCGAAAAAGAAAAAAAAAATCAAAGTGTTGCAATGAACCAAAGTTCAGACCTCAGCCTGAGTGAAATGCTGTGGTTTGCCTGCAAACCTCAATAAACTGAAGAGTCTGTCAAAATTCCTCCAACGATGTGAGACTAATCTTTAAGTATGAAAACTGTTATCTCCAAGTTATTGTTGCAGGAAGTGGTTCTACAAGCTATTAAGTCATTAGGATATACTTAGTTTTTCACAGACTGCAGAGAGTCCGCTGAAAACTTTTACATGATGCATATTTGGATGCAACTGTCTGAGATGGCCAACATTTTAGAATATTAACTAATGTAATTACATACTTTTCTGTAATTGATACATTTGTAAATGCACTTAGTGTATTAGATTCTTTGTATGCTCACATACCAAATTAACCTGGTTTAATGTCACAGGACATCACAGCATTTACTGAAGCAGTGCAGCTTTGTTTTTTTGGAGCTGGTTCCTCCATGCCACAGCACTGAGCTGGTAGACATAGTTTCAGACATTTTGGACAGGATCCAAGATAAACATACATGCAGCAGCACTAGACGACAAATAAGTCAGATGCTTTTATTTATTTTTGTTTGAGTTTTTTTTTTAATTCTGCAGCTCACTGACTGTAAAAATAATGTAGGTGACTTAAATATTCCAACACAACCAAGATATATTCTTGTGTGTATGTGAATGTGCTTGTAATTATATTAAGGGTAAAACGATTAACTTTTATAGACTTGTTGGATAACAAAAATGTCTGCAGGCAACAGATAAAGCATGAGCAGCCAGAATATATAAAATTATCCAAAACAAAACCAGATCTTAGGAGCAGTTCGCTCTAATTGATTCATAATGCCAACATTTTCCTTTCACACACTGTTAAACCATCCTAAACACTTAAAGTGCTGGACTTTCTCACCCCCCTCACACACACACACTCTGACACACTCACACACCAATCTGCAAACATTCCCAGAGTGTTTTGCTCTCATCTGCTGCTTGTACACACTTCCGTGGAAGTCAAACTCTTTGCCAAGCAAATATGCGCAAACATGCACCCCTCCAGGAAGCTTGTCGCATCTCCATGGTTACCATACCAGATGGACTCATTGCTATGGCAGCAGGTTTGGTCTGACGAGCAGCCAAGATGAGGGAGGAGGAGAGGAAACTCGAATGACCTGCTAAATGTTTCGTGGCCGGTTTCCAGGTCTCACTCAGTCAGCACTTTGATTTTATTGCTTCAAAGGGTGTTGGTGATGTGACTGCATGTGTGATAGATCTGTCATCACAAATGCTGTGCTGCACGCCCACAGTCTGCAGCCACACATCTGTTAACTGTGAGGCATCTTAAATGTTTCTTTCATCCAAAAGTGGGACAGTCATTGATTCCTCCGGGGTGTGAGTCAGTTTAAGTATTTTTGTTCTGCTTTCTTTGTTTTGTGTGGAAATTAGAATACAGTGTTGAAGCTGCAACCGTTGCTTCACTTGATCCAAATAAAGCATTTTCACTCTTCTTTTCCCCATCGTCATCCAGGTGCAGCACCGAGTGTCCGGTCAGGTGATGGCTCTGAAGATGAACATCCTGGCCAGCAACAGGGCCAACATGCTCAGGGAGGTCCAGCTCATGAACCGACTATCACACCCGAACATACTCAGGTAGCTGAAATGCTGGTTTAACATGACGTTAACATGAAGTCTTCCCGTCATAATTTGTTTGGAGTACTTGTCCTTCAGACGTGGTTTGTCTGGTCCACAAGAAGAGTGAAGTTACCTTTTTAATAACACCATTTTTATTGGTTTGGTTGGAGCCACGTTGGGTAATATTCAGGAACCTATAGTGGCCATGCATGTACAGGTGGGCAGACTATAAAAGTTATCAGCCAGCTCTAGCGAGGTGCATCCATAGACTGCACTGGTGCACCACAGGGACCTGCTAGACAGCGCTGAGCAGACCAGATTATCAGATAATTACAATAAAATGCTCCAGAAGGCACCAAAACCACAAACGCTGTCAAGAGTTCCAGTTCGGTGATTCACATTAGCAGACGTGACACTTGCCTGGCAGCTGCTTCTGTCAGGACCTGCCCCTCAGAGCAGAGAAAACATTTTTGAGTGTTGACACTATTTAAATGGTTGTGAAATATGCCCCGTGATGGTAGCAGCCTGTCCAGGGTGTACCCCAATCCACCCAAAACTGTGGTGTGGATCGTGGACCAAAACAAAGTCTGCGTTCCAGACGGTAAACATGTTTGTTTTTTGTTGGGCATTTTAACATTGTTGTCGATGGGGAATGACTCGCTTTCAGGTCCTCTCGAGCTTTGTGTTTTTAATTTGGGATTTTACCACTTGGAGGAGTCTTGACATTAAATGCGTTGGTGTCTTGAAACTGTTGTTGTTGTTCTTACAGTGGTATGTTTGTGTGCTCTTCCTCCAGGTTTATAGGAGTGTGCGTCCATGAGGGGCAGCTCCATGCTCTGACAGAGGTAAGATGCTCATTAATCAGCTGGGGGTCATGTGTTCGATCACTTCCTTTTGCCTTTTAGTCGTGTTAACAGCCAGCTGTGTACTGTACATGCATCTCTGCATAGGAACAACAAATAATTGATCAGAAAATATCCATTTATTTATCTGCCACCACAAATATATGTTGTAGTTACCCAGGAAAATTTCCACACTCGTCTAATGCACGGAGAAAAAATGTGCACGTGATCTCTGCGTTTTTGTTTTTTAGTGTGGCTTCGTGGTATGTATGCATTTTTATATCTTAATTCTTTGAGATGTTTGTGAAAATTTAAGCTTCTTTGAAAGGAAATTAATTCAAATCACAGAAGCAAGATTTTCATCAGGCCTGCCATAAGATGCTGGATGGATCTTTAATTCACTCAGTTTACCTGAAGATAATTTAGCTCAGTTTAATGTCAGGTTGCTGCGGCTTGTAAAGGTGGTAAAACATTTGTCTATCATAGGCCTACTGACAAGAGTTAATTTAATCAGTTAATCTGAAAATGTATCTTTCTGTGGGTCTTTAAACAATTATTTTACCTGGTAAGCATCATCATTGCTTAATTACCTGAGCCCTGCCCTCCTGTTTAGCAGAAGTGCCCCCCCCCAGGGGCGAAGCAGGTTGAGCAAAATAAATGTGTTTTATATAAATTTCAGAGGTCAGTTCTCTGGATTTTTGTTCTAAAATGACTGATTCTTTAAAACTCCATTTCAAAGGTGTAAACCGGTGCTTAAATATCAGTTTCCAAGGTTTTTGGAAATGCAGACGTCTCCATCTAAACTCAGAACATACATTTACAGCACAAGCATCTGTAACTCTACAGTTAATCCTGGCCTCACTGGTCAGATGGATGGAGATCACGCGGTTCGTGACAGGTTGCCTGTTGTGTGTTGCCATGGGAACTGAGCAGCTCATCAATAAAAAGGATAAAGGTCAGAGAGCAGGTGTACCTGCTGCTCAGGTCATGTTAGCAGGAAAGATTTTATAGTTGCTGATGCCTTTTCTCCTCTGTTTTTGCAATTAAGGATTGGCCAAGAGGTTTTTATCATTTGCCACATTTTCAGAAAAGGGGAAATTTTTTGTCACTTTGTGGTTATGATGTTTATCATGCACCATCAGTGGCCTCCACTTATAATGCAAACAAGGTCATTTTATTACATGTCATATCTCCTTTACAGAATTTCCTGTTTTTCTTTCAGTTTTATCTTCTCCTTTAAAAAAAAGAAGCCTTTTTTCCTCCTTGACAAGCTCCTCATAATTTAAAGTGACATTTTCAACTGCTGAAATAAAAATAGACAGATTTTCACAAGTTTCATTCAGCAGATGACTTGACAATGAATGTTAAATGATGTGGCCTAATTTAACTGCTTTAATGCACGGTGGGGTTTTTGTCTCAATTCAAAGCAGGATGATCGAGTCTTCCACATCAGTGATGCAGATTTCATCTCAAGTTTTCCTGACATTAAATCTGCTCCCAACTATGGGGGGGGGGCAAAAAAAATTCATAGTTGTCGCGATAAACTTGATGTTTGAGTTTTGTGACTGCGTACTTCAACGGTTCATCTAAATTTTGTTCATATAGCATCAATTCACATTCATCTTAAAACAGTTTAAAGTCTAAGATGCAGTAGAGAACAAAAACAATGATCAGACAACAAGCATTAGCAACCACTTGGTGACAGCGGGGAGGAAGAACTCCCTGTTAACGGGAAAACACCCGACAGCAGAACCAGGCTCCAGCATTCGGTTCCCACAGTAATATTGTGGAAACGACTGTAATAACTTGTGCATCTTGAGTCCTACTTTCCCCAAACAATTTTGGAAGCTGCTTTCATGTCATCATTTCTTAAGCACAATGGCATACACACACAATCAGTGTAGAACTAATTAACGTGTTTTTGCCTCTTGATTATTCAGTACATCAATGGTGGAAACCTGGAGCAGCTGTTGGGCAGTGACGTGCACCTGTCGTGGAGTGTGCGACTCAGCCTCGCTCTGGATATCGCTCGAGGACTGAAGTACCTGCACAGCAAGGGCATCTTCCACAGGGACCTCACCTCCAAGGTGATTTTACACACACACACATGCATCAGTGCTCATTTGCTGCTCACACTGAAAATCAGCCCTGACTGAACCTGCCTGTTCAGAAGGTCGGGACGCACATATGCGTGAAACAGAATGTTCCACAGTAACATGAGGATGAGCCCACACAGAGGTGCACGAGTGCAAATGCTTCATGATTAGTAAATGGGGAGAAAAAAAAGATCTGAGTGCAGATTTAAAGATGTTGCAAATGCATTATAAATCGTTAAATTACATCTGATGCCGTCAGAGGTAGAGTTTTGAAACTGGATCTGTGCTGAACAAGCAGTCAAAACATCTGAGTCTTGGCAGGCAAACTTCACTCACTCAGGGCTCACATCTGTGTTTCACATTTTCTGTGGGTTGTTTGTGGCGTACACTACAGGAGCTCGAGTGCCTTCAACACCGCAGTCCCTGTTCAACACCTGACCTGTTCATTTTCTTTAAAAAGGGATGGCACACATAAACGAACCCGGGGCCCATCATGTGAAAATGTACCAGATTCAGCAATTACAGGCTTATGTGTTCTTGCATGTCATATCATTATGCAACAGCTGATAATCTGGCTACTTTAGCATTATCGAGTGGATAACATGTCCTGCCTAAGCCGGTGTGTTTCTACGGGTGTAAAGGATGGCAGTGAAAAAAATGACGCTCGCCTATAGCACACCGTGTTAAACTCATGCATCAGGTTGAAGGGTGCACAGTGAGCGCAGAAAGCGACGTTCTCTCACACTATGGATGCAGCAATACAGCGATTCATGTGACCTCTGCCCCTCTCTCCAGAACTGCCTGGTACGCTGGGAAGGTGGCGTGTGCTCGGCCGTGGTGGGAGACTTTGGCCTGGCAGAGAAAATCCCAGATTACAGGTCAGTACGTCACACCTATCATCTGTGATTAGATAAGTCGTGCTCAATAAATTCCACCCTTTGACTTCTCTCTTTGGTCTGTTTATATTTCCTGCCATATCTCTGTGTGCATTCAGAAATATTTCCTCAACTTCTGCTTTCTCTCGGAGCTGTTCGGATGAGACACTCAAACACAAAAGGAGTGACTCTTACTCACACCGGAGCGCAGTCAGGTTTTTCCAAAGTGTGCGTGCGCATGCTGCCCTCTGAGGCGTCGTTTCAGAGGTTGGCAGGACAGCCGTGCACAAACAGCACTTTGGCTCACAGCAGTCTTGTCAGTGTTTTAATGTGAGCTTTTATGACACGACACTACCTCGCAGCTCTGTTACCGGTGTCGCGTTATGCCTCTTCCTTTTGTATTTACAGCTGCGTGTTTAATGACTTTTATGTGGTTTCTACAATTCATCACCGGCTTGTACAGGCTATAAATAACCCCAATCCTCCGATGTGTCGTCTTGATTTTTTTTTTTATTTCTGCAGCTGTTTTTCCACTGACATCATGTCTCTTAAGTGGCGGATGTTCAAATTCTTGGCATAAAAGTGCTCCACTCTGAAGAAGGGAGGGGAAAGGCTGTTTAAAATATTTACAGACGCAAAAGTGGTTCAACATCAAGTGTTAGCAGTGGGGAACAATGCTTGCAAAAGCTGTAATAGAGAGCAATAAAATTATTAAAGAAGGTTTGTAAAAGTGCTTGAGGAACTGTGAAATGAAGACTGTCTTGATGTCAGTGCCTGAAGAATTCCTGAAAAGTTTGAAAAGGAGGGGAATCTCCTAAAGTTCAAGTGTGCCTGAGCTCATTAATTACAATACAGCCCTGTTTCGATTTTTACATAAATGGTAATGCATGTCCACTTGCTCGGACTCTTCTATGCTAATCTAGTTGTTGCTTGGCTTCAGCTTCAAACTGTATTTCCTCAAATAGAAACTAGAAAAACTGGGTATTAATTTTAGAAGGCAGATCTCTAGGAATAGTTCTTTGAGAAAATAGCCTTTCAGCCTTGGTTAGTGTGTGTGTGTGTGTGTGTGTGTGTGTGTGTGTGTGTGTGTGTCCGTGCAATCCCAGGAGCTGCAATATGTGGACAAAAGTATTTTAACATTGTATATTTCAGGTGTCTGCCTTTCTAAACGTTTGTAAATGAATGGGTTGTTATGAAGAGCTCACTGGGTTCAAGTGTGGGACTGTAACGAGACGCCACCATTGCAACAAATCAGTTTGTGAAATTTCCCTCCTCGATATTCCACCAACTGTAAGTGGCATTATTGCAAAGTACTTCACGCTTTCCCTGGTAGGCAAAGTGCCACACAGCCACGAAGTGGGAGATCATGTGAAGTTACAAATCCAGGTCGCCCACTGCTGAGGCATGTGGTGTGTGTGACTCAGTAACCATGGCGCTCCAGACCTCCTCCCAACATCAACATCAGCACAAAAACTGCATCAGGACCCTCATGGTATGAGTTTCCATGGCTGAGCAGCTCCTCCTTACAACTCAAAGCCCCCTTGAGAACAAGGAGTCAGGAAAACCTTCCCAGACTTAGGAATACTTGAATTCTGACTTGGAACTTGGGGAGAGATTCTTTTGAGAGCGCCTTCACCCAGGGGGGCCCGACCCAGCTCAGCTCAACTAATTCCCGTGTCTGTCCAAGTGCAGGAGGAGCTGCAGAGATCCTTTGCTTTGTGGATTGGAGGGGGGGGGGGTCACAGGGGGAGGGGCTTAAACTAAACAAACATGTTGTT
>VOQJ01043938.1:0-10964 GCA_015052665.1 Apistogramma diplotaenia
AGAACAAACAGACTCAAGAACAGTTTCTTTCCCACAGCAATAACCACCCTGAACTCTCACACACACTAACTGCAGCATTAGCTACACCAGACAATATCTATCACTTCTGTAACGTGCAATATCTGAACATCAACCCATATGTATATACTCATATTACCACCACAATTTTAATGTACATATCTTGTAACCTGTATTCTACTCTGTATTTTAGCCTATGCACCGAATGGGAGTGGCCCTCCAATTTCATTGTACAGCTGTATAATGACAATAAAGGCTATTCTATTCTATTCTATTCTAGATCCAAATCAACTGCTACATTGATGGAGAAACTAAAATGGGAACAAGACATCTCAAAGCACTGAATCTGTTCGTCATGAAAATAAATAGCCAATAAGGTGTAAAAAATTCAAAACATAAACTGCAAAAAGGCTGTTATTATTCATATCTAAAACATAAAATTTACCTGTCCCATGTGTGAAAAGGGCTTAAATTTGTGGGCAGGTGGGTTGGTGAGCAGAGTACTGCTCTCACTCACTATTCTGGGGTTTGTCCTCAGTGGACAGTGGCACTGCAGAGGTACAATCAAATTCTGAGCTATTACTGCTGCTACTGTCTGTAAAAGAGGACAGGAAGTACTATACCCAAGGAAGCCCACAGTGACAAATACACAATTAGAGATAAGACAGCCCTAGCAACATTTGGTTTGCAGTTTGTGCATATATCAAAATACTGCAATCTGTAATATGCGCACAGCAGATGATCTTACACACAAAACCCGGACAATTTGGTTGTTATTAAATCAGAGTAGCCTAATATTACAGTATTTAAAGAGCAATAACTGCACCTGAAAAATATAATTAGACAGCAGTTTAAAATCTAATCGAACAAGGGCCGCTGGGAACATCTAGCATTGCAAAACATATTGAATTCGTGAGTATTTAGCCTCGCCACTTGTTAGGAATAGAAGGTGAGAATAGCAGGGGAACTCTAAGAGGTTTTTTTTTGTATGTTTAAGGACGTCTGAATCTTCAAACAATATCAAAGCAACCTCAGTGCTGACTCATAATACGATGATGACAGCGATAAGGCCTGAAACATCTTCAGTGCAAATCATCACTATAAACAGAATTCAGGTCATACATTTTACGCACTTATTAAACAGTACAACTGATTTTACCTCTTCTTCTCCTGCGACCATCTCCTGCCTCCCCTCCTTCATCATCACCTTCATCCATCTCCTCTGAGCCACTGCCATCTGAGCCAGAGATCTCTTCACCTAGATGCACACAAAGTGGCATTTCACAAAGATATGTTGTTAATCTTAAAAATCTATGCAAATCGAAAAGTGAAAACTAGGGGGGCGGGGGGGTCAGCTTCTTCAGGGCTTTCAAATTGTTTTGGAGTAGCCGGGGGTGGGTGGGGGGCACCTTATGACTGAAACCTTTGCTGTCCTCCATGGGTGTCACCCCCGCCCATATTCCATATCTAGGAAAATTTAGTAAAAGGCTTAGATAAGCTATAGAAAATCTTTCATGGTTCCCTTGGGTTCACTTTCGCCTAGGACATTGGATTTTTCTGTCCTGAAATTGATTCTTCACTTTTCCCTCATCTGTTTCGCTTTTATGAGTACTATCCCCTACATGTTACTACTTTTTAAAGACTTTCATTCAGTACTCTTCAGCAATGTTCAAAAGTACAGAAGATTTGCTAATGCATATTATTTTATCAGCAAACTTGCCCCTGAATGAACAGCACAGTCACGATCAAATCATGCAAATGATCGCACTCCACGAGGCCGGCGAACTTTCTCTCATCTGATCATTAGAATTGTATTTTGGGCCCATTCTTAAGGACACACTGCACAGATTACTTACTTTCAACCTCGGACGTGGGCTTGAACCATTTCTTAAATTCAATCATCTGGTCCCCATGCCTGGCAGCCAATTGTGACAGCTGCTGTTTTCTCTTATTTCTCTTACATGCATGAGAAGCCATGACGGCATCAGAAGATATAAGTAGTCACCTGGCAGTCGTGAACCAATTGGCTCAGATTGAAAGAATGTCAATTTAGCCACGCGAGTCCACATGGCGTTGGAAATTGAGATGGTGGAGAGCGCAAATTTTTTGTTTTTAGAAAAATTTAAAAGTAAGCGGCGCAGAGTGGTGGAGTAGGTGGTAAATGCGCCTGGCACCAACATAATTTGAAAGCCCTGTTTGTTTTAAGTCTGGATTTTTACCTTCTTCCAGTTTTTTCTTGAGCTCCTCAATTTCTTTCTGAAACTGGCGCAGTAGTGCATCTTTAGGGTCCTCATTGATCCTGGCTTTGTTTTTGATGTTTTTAGCCCTGTTGGCATAGCGTAAGGTACTGATGGTCTCATCATAGTTGTAGTCTGCAGGGCCTATATTTGCACACTGGAGGGGATCAAAGTGTCACATTTAAAAAGTGAGGTTAAAACTGTAAATGTCATCACTTGAGTTTCGTAAAACGCTTAAAAATGTCTCTTTGCAGTGTTAGCATGCCAAGCTAAGCTTTTTAATTAGCAGTTCTTTTATGGTGTTACAGTCCCTGGTCAACGGGGTTCTATCTTGTGGCCACAACAAACAGACTCAAGAACAGTTTCTTTCCCACAGCAATAACCACCCTGAACTCTCACACACACTAACTACAGCATTATCTACACCGGACAATATCTATCAATTCTGTATCGTGCAATATCTGAACATCAACCCATATGTATACTCATGTTACCACCACTATTTTAAATGTACAATAATATATAATGACAATAAAGGCTATTCTATTCTATTCTAAAGAGACCAGTCACAGTATTTTCCAATAGCAGATCTGTGATTTTAGCAATAATTCAAGACTTCTTTTAATTCATAATAAAGCCTTCATCTGCTTATGAACTGCTCAGGCAGACATAAGCAAAGGCACTAGCACACTACTTTCTAACTGCAGCAGTACCATCATCGTTTTGGAGTTTCCTCCGAGTGAATCCTGGAGTAGCCGGGTCAGTTTGGAGTTCCTGTAGGGAACGTGGGTGCTTTTGCCGTCCACCAGGGCTGAGATGACATTACCCAGCGTGGAGAGAGACAGGTTTATCTTTGTTGCTTCCTTTAAACGCTGACCTGTTGCTCCAGTCTTGCCCTGCCTTTCTGAGCCCTGTAAGGGGTGAAATTAATGGTAAATTAAAGTAACAAGGTGGATCGTGGACTACAGGAATACAGTGCATACACATACACACAACATCAGTATCATCTCATTTAGCTTAGTAGTAAATTAATACATACTGCCAGGTCAACCAGATGAAGTTTCCCCATGCGCACATGTTGGTTGCCATCTACACCCTTCTCACTGCACTCGATGGTGATGGTAAAGATAGCATGAGAACGTGAGCTGTGCTCATTCATATTTGTAGCTCCGACAGACCCTAAAAATTGCAAGATAACATTTAACCAGACAGAAACTTTAAAAAACACTTTTGCATATTTATCCTTTACTCTTTAATAGTCACCATGTTTTTCTTGCATCCTACCTTTTAAGTAGGACGTGTGGCAAAAGCCACACATCCTACATATCAATATCTGAGTAAGAAGGAATAAAGATAAAGGTTTGGTCTTGTGGGTATCCATTTTAGTGCCAATGCCCTTGGTTTTTCTGCTTACGGTTTTTGTGGCCAAGCGTCATAATCCTGTCCATATCATCGGCATTGTTCACAACGTAACCAGACAGGTCTTTGATGTACACGCCAACATCTGGTCTTTCTTTCACCTGTCATAAATAAAAAGAAAGAAAGAAAGAAGCTGAGTCAGCAATATACTGTCTAAACACGGAAATTAATTTAGCCATCTTGGATAGTGCCCTTCTTGACAACTCCTTGCAGACAGCTTTGCTAAAGTTACACTGTTACCTCCAGCCTCTGCATCTGGTCCTTGCCCAACAGATCCCGCACCTCTTCATTGTAAATCTCCAGGTACGAAACACGAACTAAAAATCTGTGAAAGGGAAATCAGACAGGATGATATCAAACTTTTAAGAGCTCTGTTGGCATGGAACATATATCATAATATTAATCTGAATCAAACAATGACTTAAATAAGCAATCGAAGCAGAGTAACAGACTCCATCCCGGGGAAACACCTGTTATGAATGATTAAATCTGTTTTGTAGAGAAAACAAAATTGCCTGAATGCTTTTTCCAAATATTATGTACTTTTAAAATCTGCACAAGCTCACTCATTTAAACAAGAACAGAAGCACACAACATTTCACACAACACAAAATGCTGTCTGTTAAGTAATCCTAGGGTCCACCTGGGAGGATTTATGTAATTACTTTTAACATGATATACGCCTCAATGCAAGAGGTCACTTTGATACGCATGCAATATTACAACACACATAATTTTTGCCCTTTTGCTCAATACACTAAAATGTATCATTGTTTTGTAAAATCCCCTGAATAGAACTGACATCATAAATTTAACAGACTTCGGGTGTTTTGACAGTTTTAAATAAGATTTGACAAAAAAGTATTTACGATTAAGTTTTAGGGCTTGTATGAATTTTTTAAATTATTTACAAATGGTAAAATTAAAATAAATATTAGAATTCACTAATAAGCACAACAAATGGCACAATAGATAGCATATGTGAATAATTTAATGATTGTACAAGAAGAATTATTTCTTAAGAACATGACTTTAGGGTAATGATCCTCCACTTTAGATAGTTTGTCAAGTCTTCTTTTGTGCTCCACTTGTCCAGTTCCCTCAAATTTCTTAAGGACACACTGCACAGTATGCCGAGATACACCAAGGTTTCAACTAATAGCTCTTTGGGAATCACCTTGTAGGTCTAAAAATATTATTTTTTGCCTGTTATGTTTACCATTTCTTGCAGTTTCAACCAAATAAATGGAAACAAATGTTGTTTTTGGGACAGGCTGCTAACAAAAGGCCTAAAGACAGAACTTGAAATTGGTTGTCTAAGAAAAATAAACCAAACAAACTTTGAAAGACACAAGAGTTCTCTGATTTTCTTTCAAAGCAGCAATCAAAATAAACCCAACAAGTTAAACTTTTAACCTAATGCATCATATCTACTTGTTACATGACGCATTATGATGCATAGTGGTTTACACGCTTGCCTAACAAGTGAAAAATCCCTGATTCAGTCCCAGGGGGTAGACAGAAATCCATTGTTGGTTGCATCAGTGAGGGCATCTGGCATAAAAATCTGCCAAAAACATGAGGAGCCACCCACAGGGAACAGCCAAAAAGCCAAAAGTAGCTTCCTTGACACATGGGTTGTTCCATCAATATTTAAAAGATTGTGAGCAAAATTTATTTCAAAGTGACTTATGTCAGAATGCCATCATTTTTATATGCAAAATGTATCCCATGAAACCAAGGTAGTACACCAATTGTGCCATTTCCTGACTGATTGTTGTCTTACCTGGTGTCTCCCTCTGCTTTGGCAATGTGTCCAAAGATATGAGCAAAGGAGTTTGGAATTATCCCTCTGAGCTCTGGCACTGCTCTCACACCCTCCATGGTGAATGTTTTTCCAGTACCAGTCTGCCCATATGCAAAGATTGTGCCTGAAACAGCCAGCAGAAAATTAAAAAAAATCACATCATCACTTTAAATAAAGCATGTGGAAATGAAGAATAAAACAACAATGCAAAGGCTGCAATCAAATAAAGAGAACAATGGCTTATTAATTAAAATAATGTGAATAAAGTAACGTGTATAGTCTTATCAAACTGTACCATTGTAACCCTCCAACACTGAATCAATGATGGGGCGAGCTGTGAGATTGTAAACATCCAGCTGTTTACTGTCAGGACCAAACACAGTGTCAAAAGTGAAGGTCTTGGGAGGTTCCTGCAGGGTCTCCAGCTTGTTGACTGTGATGGTCCCACGCATCTCGTCCACTGTGACGGCCTGTTTGTGGCCCATCATCTTCTCTTTTTGGTTGAGGGGACGACATCTCACCACAACCTTAACGTTATCGCTGACCTCCTGCTTCTCAAGCTTATTGCTCTGAGAAAAACAAAAGGTACACAATACATATAGTTATGCCCGGTATGCAGCAGGAAAGACACCAACATGGGTATAGTGGCAGAGCTGCTGTTTCAGTGTAGCTATCTTATTAATTTAGCTAACTCTATGGGTAACGGTTATTAGTAGCTAGCTAACGGTGAGGTTATGCACAGTTACCTGCTTTGCATTTGCCGTTAGCATTGTTGCTAGGCAAGCATACACATAAATGATAATGCTAGCTGACAAACACCACCACACCTAATCTGAGGTGACCGATAATACTCAACATTGGAAAAGGCTGCATTTTTTTGTTGTTGTTGTTGGTCTCCTACAGCAACAACATACGACATGCTAGCAGCGCTAACCGGTTAGCATCACATCAGCGGAGGAGGAAGGGAGGAACCCGGTTTGCAAACAAAACAAAAATGCAAACATGCGTGCGGACTTACCGGCATAGTGACAGAGCCGAAATCTAATTACAGGCTATTTATCGTGACAAATGTTTTCGAGACCTTTTTTTTTCATTTGACACCAGGTTATCCGAAGAATTAAAATACCAGAGCGGTGCCCATTTTATCAGAAGCCCACAACCCGATTGCTTGTTGTGAGGCCAGTGCGCGCATGCGCTCATTGGTCGTCACTGGTTTCAGGCAGAAGCTGCAGCAGAATGTTACCTGACCTGAGGTGCAGAGACAGCATAGGTGGGAAGAGTAATGATGCGTTTTGCTGTAGGGATATTCACTGTAGTGCTGTGGATTAATATACAGAATGGCTGCATAATTGCACTCTGCATTGTGCATGAAATTACTGAAATATTGTTTAGCTGTAAATTTAACATGTACTGATTTGATTATTCGCATGTTAATTTGGCACATAGCTGGTATATAAACCGAAAAACTGAGGTTCTTAAAAATTGACTTGCCAGTGACTTGCTGATAAATATGCTGGTAATGCCCACGTGCAGATATTTTTTGGGCCCTTATTGTCAGAGTTATTGGAGCAAACATCTCACATGGTCTCTTTGTCTTTCTCGCTTGCTCTCTCTCTCTCTCACACACACACACACACACACACACACACACACAGCAAGTGCAAAAAAAATAGCATACAGCAAAAATCAATAACAACAATATCATTATTCCACCTTTTGATCAGCACCATGGACAACGACTGCAACTACCCTTTCATCAAACAGTGTTTTAATCTCTTATAAAAACACAAAAAGTCACCCTTTAGAACTTCATCTTTCAGGTCTTGTGCTCAGTAAAGTCACTGACAACAATGCTCAAATTCTGAGTCCTGGTGGTATACTCATCTTGCTTTCTTTTCTACTTCCTGTTTTGGGAACCACTGTCACTGTGCAAACAAACTACTTTATAATACACTTTATTGCAAAGTTGGCATCAATTGATTTGTGGGTATTTTGCAGGGAGCAAGGTCAGGAAGTACTCTCCAACCTAAAATATTTCAGAAAAGATGTCTGTTTTAGTCTATGGAGTGTAATATGGCTGAATCAATAGTTGCAAGGCAAAAATGTGATTCACAAGGAAAATAAATACTGCATTAAAAAAAGTTCCTAGTCATTGTGACAGGCCCCTCCTACCTTTAGGACCTCACTTTAGGTTGTGGTTTCCTAAATTATAAGCTGAGTTGAATCCCTTTTGAGTACAGCTTGAGTTTTGATTTCCACACCCATGAGCCTGCTAGGGTCCATTTGGCTTCATCCTCAGACAGTAAGTTCAAGGGTCCCTTGTGATGTCTGCATGTTTTCTGTGATCGCGTGGATGCTTGCAAATACAATACAGTTTGTTCACTACTCAACTTTAAGTAATTATTCCTGCAACATTACTTGTAAACATTTTTAAAATCAGTAAGGCAATAAACAAAACATGTTGCAGTTACCAATCACTGAAAAAGAAACATACTCCTGTACCACTAATACAATACCATAATCTTAAAGGTTTCTTTATGTGTTAAAAGATTAGCTTGAATTTTTGTAAAATCTTACACCTTAACATAGTAAATGCATCCCACTAAAAAAAAACAACACATCCCTCTCAGTCTTCAGTGCTTTTCTGTATGCTGCTTTCCAGCTCAGAGACCAGCAAGAAGGCAGCTGTAATCCCTAAAAAGTATACGTAAACTCTGGAGACATCAGGTCCAAAATATATGTTTAGGAATCCCAATAGCATAGCAACATCTATTCCAGAGTTTTCCAACTTTAGCAAGACCAAAGGACAGTCCTGATGTCCTCTTGTTTGTCACAGGCATCTTTGTTCTGCGAGTGTATGGTATTCTCACTGTGGACTCCTCTGAGGAGCCTTGGTTAAAACTGAGGAGGATATAAGATCCTTGTCCAAAATGTCCTTTATCTGGATGAGCTCCATGCCCAGTGAAGTCAGCATGTCAGCCACGGAAGAGGAATATCGATTCATCCAGCGATGGCTGATTTACAGCTCATCATGTGTCATCATGGATATTTTCTTCAAACCTAAAATGGAAAATTCTGTTGTTTTTTTTTTTTTTTACAGTATTAGTACATCTCCATGGTACAGTATTGTTTGGTCTTGTATTTTACTCCTGTGTTTGGTAGTTGCAAAGCAACATGGTGATGTCATGATATATCATGCATAATGAAAGTTTAGTGGGTATGGTAACATGAAATGATGCTTTTATAGGATGTACATAACTCCAACAAATGGGTCATTTGAACCTGTTTGTGGGTGTTTGCTACACAACATGATACTCTGACATAGATAGAGAACCTTCAGGGCCTGTTTTCACTACTCAAATCCAGATTGTAATGATTGTCTGTCTCTCTGTGCGTGCAACAGGCTGGTGACCTGTCCAGGGTGTGTCCTGCCTCTCGCCCTATGGTAGCTGGGATAAGGTAAAGTCCCCACCATGTGGTTGTTATGGCTTGGCCAAGCAGTTAAGCTGTAGTTTGTATTTGCCCGTTCATACAGTACCTGTAATTACTTCAAATTTGAGTCCATATGAGTCAAGTTGCATGAGGTTGTTATTGTAGGTTCCTTACGCCGACTTGAGACGTTTGCTGAGAACTAGGCCACTATAAATAAATCTGAATAGCGATAACAAAAAATTCCTTAAAGATAGTCCTGAAATTTGGGTTAATCCAAATGGCATAAAAGCTGCTTATGTGAACATTTTTCAACAACTGAAAGAATCTTCATTCAAGACAAACTTTTTATTCACTTTTACTTATGAGTTTTATACCTTTACAGTTACGATATTTCTAAGCACCCTTGGAACATTTTACTCAACTGCAATTATTGCAATCTCAATTATGTAAAAATGACATTTATGTCATTTTGTATGGTTTTCTCAAAACGGCCCAGAAGTTAAACTCTAAAGAAAATGAAGCCCAAAAGTGCTCTGATGTTGCATTATGCGTGTTTTCGATGCTGCAGCTCACCACCAGCCTCACACTGTGAAGTCAGACTGTATAACTTTTATCTAAAAATATAATCTAACCTTGAGCATATCTCTGTTTATAGAAATGCAGTTTTGCTATTAGCCTTTGTTGTCACAGACTGACGTCTGTGCATGTCTACTGGAATCAGTGCTCATGTTTTTGTGGTGAGAACATTGTTTGACTGTTAAAGGATTAGCAGGGCTTTAGAAAAAAAGCACACTGCTCCTGGTCAGAATTGTGACGTGTAGGTAAAACTTTATTAGAACTGACTTAGTTCTTTACACCCACATATTTTTTGTACAAATATCATATTTATATCAAATATTAGTCAATTCAGATATTTTCTCAATGAGTCAGCAATTGACTTTAGAAATTTCAGAGTCAGGCAAGACAACAAAAAACAACAAAGAAAAAAAGAAAACTCTGTAAAATGTTTCATCTTTTCCGCCTGACCTCTTTCTCACGCTCTCACAGCGCTGATCATCACTTTGTAGTTTGCCTCATTGTCGCCAACTTTGTGGCTTTAATCAATAGTCGTCTATTGATTAAAAATGAAAATCCAGTCAAACATTTGCGGACAATATGTCGGTACGTCTTCTGCAAGACCTCTGCTTACGGCAAGGCACGCCTCTCTCCCTTTGCTGCAGAACTGTGACAGAAATAGACTTTCTGTCGCTGCCTTCTCAGGGTGATGCATGAAGGGAATTTGTTTTACTGGACCTAAACTAAGTGCAGAGCTAACTCCTGTCTCCTTAAAACTGAACTTGCAGTGTTCTGTGGAAAAGGATTAAAATCATGAGTTCATTGTTGTTAAAAAAATACGCGACTGTACAGTGGTACACTCGCAGAGATTTCGTTTAGTTTTGAGACTGTTTATTCAGATGTGAGACTCACAAGTTTACTGTTACAATCTGAGCTAAACGTGTGCCCTGCTTTTTATGTTCAGCTGAAAGCTTGAGAGTGACACTGATGTTGGCATTGGATGGGTCATAAATGAACCCTGACAAGGATCATGAGGACTTGCTGCAGGAGCACGTGGTAAGTGTTGCCATATTTTAAACAATCATGAATTATAAATAAATATACATTTAAAAAGAGCTAAAAAATAGCTTTAATAATGTTTTTTAAACATAGTTTATATGCATTTAATTTTACCTGACATACAATATGTTGCCAAAAGTGTTCGCTCATGTCTTCACATGCATATGAACTTGAGTAACATCCCATTCTTAATCCACAGAGTTTATCGTGATGTCGGCCCTCCCTTTGCAGCTATTCAATTCAATTTCAATTCAATTCTATTTATACAGCGCCAAATCACAACAAACAGTCGCCTCAAGGCGCTTTTTATTGTAAGGTAAAGACCTTACAATAATTACATAGTAAACCCAACAATCAAAACAACCCCCTATGAGCAAGCACTTGGCGACAGTGGAAAGGAAAAACTCCCTTTTAACAGGAAGAAACCTCCAGCAGAA
>VOQJ01043941.1:22536-39719 GCA_015052665.1 Apistogramma diplotaenia
GTGGGGGGGGGGGGGGGGGGGGGGGGGAGGGGGGGGGGGAAAAGCCAAGGGGGACATGGAGAAAGGAGGGATGCTTATTGCAGACAGTTTAGCGAGGAAGGGAAGAGATGTTCACACAGGAATGTAAAGACACTGACAATAAATGAAACAGAGCGTAAGGAGAAACATACTGAGAATCCAGAAATAAAATCAGGCCAACTCAGCATGTTCGTCTTCATCACTCCATTTAGGATAGTGACATTATTCTAACCATAGCCCCAGTCAATACCTCTGACAGCATATTGGTGATCAATCAAAGTCCCAAGACAGAATTGATTGTGCTCAGTCAAATGTGACATAAACAAGGCCTTGGGATCAATATGATGTTAGTATATTCAGTCTCAGACAAACACTCTGTATCTCAATTAACTGCTCATTTTGCTAGTGTATACTTTGATAAAGGAGTCATTTATGCTCACCTAAAGCAGGGAAGAGTGAAAGATGATGTGACAAATAAACCACCAGGCAACAAAAAATGTCAGCAATATGTGTGCTTTATTGGGATTTATCTATAATTTTATTCCATTTCATTTATTCAGACAAGAGAAAAAAAGTATCTTTCCGTGTTCACAAGGCAAGAAAAGTAAACGGCCAGATGCAGTTTTAATAAAGAGTTGCAAAACATATACGTTAAAGCATTTGAGTGAGGAGAAAATCAGCAGAAAACCGGGAGCCATGGAGCTTTTCCTCTGCAAAGTTAATAACAGCATACCGCAGCAAAACAATCAGATAGAGAAGGGCAACAAGAGCTGCCTTAATTATATGTGGGGGCTAATTACGCTAGATTGAAGTCATGCTTGCTGCACAAATGTCACTATATAATGAGACAAAATGGAACCAGGGTCAGGGGGAAGGCGCACGGGGCCACGGACCACACATCCAGACACAGAGGTCACACCAGATCCAAAATACAGATATAAAAATCTTCATTAAAGCTCAGATAATTGTTAATGTCTGGATGTAAATGAAGCCTGAAGATCGATTCCCCCAATGCTCGCCTCAGTCTAATGGAGAAAAGAGTGACTGTGATACATGGTTAGAACCACACTGCTTCACATTAAGGATAACCCTTGCTAACCCTGTGTTCCCGCTACACCTGCAATTAAACGATAATGCCTTTGGGAGAGAAAGCTGGAGAGAGGCCGCCGCTCAAAGCACAGATGCTTCTATCACGGGTAAATGATACTCCGTCTGACCTCACATGCAACTCGCCGCGGCGCTTTGGGAGCTGTAATGTACCATTATGATATTGAACTGCCGATAGCTTCCACCTTCATCCTACCATCGCCCCCAATGACCCCCCCCCACGCAAACCAAATGCATTCCTCCTTCCTCCAGTACGGTTCAGTTCAGTGCCGAGGCATTGCACAGGAGAGCTGTGACGTGAATTCCGAGAGCTGAAGTCCCCGAGGAGACGGCAGAGAGGCTAAATTGACCAGGTTACCGAGACTAATTGGTCCAATCGTGAATAACTGGCTCATTAAGGTGTGCAAGGAGATAACGAAGGATGGTGCAGAGGTACGGAAAAATGCGTGGTTAACGCACGCAAATCCAGAGCAGTGCAAATACACACATGGCGCTATACACGCACATTTACGCACGCGTCTGTGTGTTTCAGCTCAAACATACCTGTACTTGGAGCACGTGCTTCCAGTATTTGAAAGTATTAAGAGTATAGCACAATGTGGATAATGGGTTGTTTTGTTAAAGGGTCATTTCAACCCACTTTTCTCATTACCTACCAGTAGTTATAGACATGCATATATTTTGTAATGTTTTTCCAGGCTCTGTGATATACATCTCTGAAGTTTGTTTCCGCCCAGTTTCTACCAAACCAATAGGCCATATGCAACCCAACCCTGTATCCTGTAAATGATATTTAACACTATTTTTTTGTATGAATAATGTGACAGTACAGCAACAGTGGGAACAATGTAGGTTCTTAACCTGGAGGAGGCATACAGGGTAGAGAGGCACGAATAACCAGTGGAAAAACAATATTGGTAAAATAAAGTTGAATGAACACAATTTTTATTAGGGAAAATAAACAAGAGCTTGCTGCCAGGTTGTGCTGACCAAAGGTTTGAGAGGCACTGTTATAAGGGAACAAGATGTGAAGCTGGATAATAAAAGGATAAAATGCAATAAAAATAAAGCTCTCTTCAAACTACAAATTAATCCAAACTATTTTCCTTCGCTGTTTGATGCAGTGTAAAAACCCCCCACAAATATACCTTAGATTCAACCATTAAGTACCCCAAAGAGGCCTTTCTGTATTTTTTCCTAACATCTGTTCCCGTCCAGTGTTTGTAGTTGTTTATGGTGATTTACATAAACAACAGGTAAATTAGAGCCACAGGACTCATTACCATACCTTTAAACTTCCATCTTTGTTGTTTGGTAATGATGTTGTACCATGTAACAGAATGGGTACCTGTTAATTAAAACCGTGCCTAAATAACTTGGATGTGTTTATTATGCTGCCCTCATGTTGCCGAATTCAACATCTTGTTTCCTTGCTCCTGTGCGTATGTTCTGATATTAGAACTTGTATTGATACAATTTTTTACACTCAGAAGTGTGATATCGGTTGATAAGTATTATAAGTGCTTTGGAAGCGACATAAGTCCATAAAAGTATTAATTGTAACTCTAATTTGGGTGCACTGACCCTTTATTTTAGCTTGGCTGTTGTGATCTGAAGTCTTACTTGCAGGTAATTAAAAATGATTAAAATAGATTTTTAGGGACAGTAACAGCTGCCAGTGGACGGGAAGGGAGTTTTTCCTCGGGCTGAAGGCCTCCATCGCTTCATCGCGCCTTCACTCCACAAACCATCCCTCCATCACAGAGTGAGAGGGGGGAACGGACAGCGTTGCCTGAAGCCAATGGAGCAGTGGAGCGAGCAAAGGAGAGAGAAAGAAAGTGTGGAACAGAAAAGAAAGGGTGTCGGGGCAGAGGGAGGCCGAGTCAGGTGTGGAAGAATGAAATACAGAAAGACGGAGCATGGGAGCATGAGAGAGACCCATATGGTACCTGGAGAAGTTGTCCTTTCCTCTGGTTATCCTCCATCACCCTGGCTGTGTTTTCTTCATCCCTGTGACTCTCTTCATGGCCCTTTGGCTCCATGACCCCTGTGTCGGCTGCCATTTCTCAACCCACCCCTGTCACTCTCGTCCTGGCTCACGTGCGGGAGGGTCGAGTGTCGTCAGCGGAGCTTGAACCGCACACCACTGTTGTAAGACAGAGCAGATCCTGTGACGGACAAAATGTGACAGTTGAGCTGCTGACCTTTGGTCTGGAGATGACAGACAGAAAGTGGCAGCTGGAGCACCAGTGCCAGTGCACACATGGGTAGGCCATACATATACAAACGCACCCAGAGAGATGAAACACACACTTTGCCTCGGATGGGTTTGGGGAAGTGTGGAATGTATCACAATGCAGTGCAAAATACAACTTTGTATGAGAATATGATATATGGGAGTAATAACATGCTGAAACAATCTGATATTGCAAACCTCTTCCCTAAAAACAATAACCACACTGTCTGCCTTACTTGTGTAGTGTTGAAATGAGGCTACACAGAATTTATATCACAGCCAAATATCTCTTCTCAGTGCATGAACTAGTCCTGCACAGAATATCCATCAATTTAGAAAATTCTAATTTTGTTATATGTTGCTAAAGGACATAATCTGGTTATGTACTTTAACAAGATATAAAAATAGCAAAATAATAGAGATATGTTCGATTTTTTTAATATCAAGAGAAAGAAAGTAATTCTTCTTCCTCCAACAAGTGGAAAAAAATAATACTGGTCCTTATCTGCAGAACTTTAAAGGAAGAGTCCAACATTTTGAGGAGTTTATTTGTTATCCAGTCACTTCAAATACATTTTCTCCCCTTGCCAAACTGCAAAATGAAGTCCAAAAAGACAGATATTGAATTTAAGTCTCACAGATAAAAATGAATGACTTTCTTGAGGAGTTTTCATAGAGGATGTGCCGCATGTGCTTGAGTTTATATGTTCAAGGGAGCCACTAGGGACTGAACAAAAAATTCAGAGTTTTAAAAACTAACCCAATATGTAAATAAAATATTCTGCATGGATGACTTAACCCTCTTTACCTTATAAAAGAAGCTTTAACTGTAGAGCTTTTGGGGCATCACATAACAAATCTAATCTGTGCTTTCACATTTTATATGCCTACAGAAAGCTGCCCAGTGCTTGCATGCACATGCCTTCTTGGATGATCTCCTGAGCTGCAAGCAGTCAGCTGCAACCTGCTCTGCATTTACCAGGACGGATGTGTACAGATTGTTGCGGACGGCTGCAGTTTTTTCCAAGTCCGCTTGGAGTCCACCTGGAGGGTGAAAGTGTAGCTGCTGCACTGTAGTGTCTGTGTGAACAAAGTGTCATAAGGTGAGAGTGTGTGAAAGTTGAAGATCCAAATGCAGACTTCTCAGGCAAATTTGATAGTACGAAGCCAACTGAGTCCAAAACAACAAATCCAAAAAGAGAACAAAGCCCAAAATCCAAAGTAAGCTCAGAACACTAGGAATTCTGGGAATAAACTAGTACATGCAGGGCCCATACTAGGAAGTACAGAGCAGGAACACAGTATGATGCCTCAGAGGAGACAAAGAGAGTGAGGTTATAAGTAGATGGAAGGTAATGAAGGAAGTGGAAACAGGAGGGTAATGAGACACAGCTGAAACTAATCAAGCAAGGATACACAAGAAGTCAAAGAAGAGAAATGATTACCAACATTTAAACACAGGAAGTGAGAAACGTTACAGAATTAATAACAAATACCAAGTACATTTTCATACAAACAGTAACTGGAACTAAAAACTAAAGTTTGAAATACTTAAGAAATATACAAAAAGCAAAAATGTAAAGAAAAAGCAGACTAATCAACAATAAAATAGAATTTGGAGTCCTAAAACCCAAACCTTAATGGCCCGTGACCGCTGATCTGAGACTGCCGCCCCAGCCCCAGAATGACCCTGATTACCGTGTTTCAAACATATAGCCACTAATTAGCTAGGTTACTAGATTACATGTTTTTGGTTTGTCATTGTCAAAAAACAATGAAAATTTATACAAATGTATGTATGTATGTATACAAATGCCTAAAAATCTCAGAAATGGAAATTGGGGGTCTTGTAAGGTGATGGTAATAAAAGTCAAGCACACGGTGACGTGTGCTTGACGTACAGCAGCGATACGCGTGTTCCCTCTAAAGACACTGACAAAACTAGAAAACAAGACGGGACGAGCGGTGGATAAAAAGCCCACATCTTAACTGCTGCACTTTCTGTTAAATATCCATTTGTTTTTGTAAATGTCAGTTGGTTTAAACAGGCTGTATAATCCCTGTAGAGTCATGACTCCGGCTCCTCGCATAACAGACTGTGCCAACACCGGCTGAATTGAAAATGGAAATTACCAGGATTGGAGGTAAAGGCTTTTCTGTCACAGCAGTGTTATGTGAGTTAAGGCTGAAACGGTCCCTGAGGCATTTTTCCCCCCTCTGGCAGTCATCTCTTCTGTTTCCATCAGTTCACTTTCCTCACTCACTCACTATCTTTCCCTTTATTTTGCCAACCGCATTTCACCTTCATTGCTTCCATCTTTTACAACGCCCCACCTCTGAGTTCAATTCCACGGTCTGGTTCATAATCTGCCTCTTTATCTCTCTTTTTTTTCGTGACACACACCATCTACCTCGCTTTCTTTACCCTCGTGTCTAACTCCTTAAAGGCTCTGTTCTTCCTTTTTTTTACACTATCTTCTTTCTTTTTCTGTGTCCTTGAAAGGGGCCAGACTTCTAAGTTTCTCCTGCTCCCTCCACCTCTTCAGTGTTTGTTTAAGCAGTTTCACAGTCGCTGCACTCTAACTGTGTTGAACGACCAAATCTTCATCTCCTTCTGTCTCTGATGGATGTACTCTGAATTTTTGCCCCTAATCTCTATTTCTATACTCCTCTCTATCTTTATTTCTACATTTCTTTACATAATCTAAGAAGAGATGGTGCCACAAAACTGTTCCAGACAGAACTAAGCATATGAGAAAATATCTAGACTATCTCAGAGATGTGCAATTGTTAAATAAAGGGAAGAGCTTCCCCAGCAGCTCATAATTATCAAAAGAGATGGATGCCCTCAATGGACAATTTAATAACCTGGAGAGAGCAGGGACTATCGCATCTAGCTAAAGACACTAATCCCATTCATTTTAAGTTCTATATTCATTTTTCCTACATTAATAATAGCAGCAAAATGGCATTCGAATGCCTTGGTAGCCCCGTGTCTTTCATCTTTTGAGTTTTAAAATGAGTTTGTTATGAAATTAAATATATCATACCTTAAATACCTCTTAGAAGCCAGCACTTTTATCCACACTGATAAACAGGTTTCACTGTGCACCGTGAGTCTTAAATTGAATCTTAAAGATTTGCAATTTATCCATATAATACATTATTGCTTATAATTTTATCTGACTGATATAAGTTTCAGCCTCTTGATGTCATATCAGAGCTGCGATTAATCACTGCTAACGTTTCCTACCGCTGCTGTTTGTCACTTAAAGTCTTGAACTGCTGAAACAAAGAATCCATTTCAGTGCTGAACAGGTGCAATGTCTTCATCACTCAAGTTAGCTCTAACTGCAACTGTTAAAAAATAAGTACAGGTTGTTGTTGTTGTGGTTTTTTTTTAACGAGCTTGTTTGTTTCTAGCATTGTGTGGAAAACTACATGTACTTTGTGCTGCAAGAAAACAGATGGCAGCTGTTTGTGGCATGATGGGAAACAAGATAGTAGCGGTTCAAACAGTCATCCAGGAAAATTGGTATTAGACTCCACTGGAACGAGTCTCTTCTGAGACAGCCGTGATGTGTCCCTCGTGGAAAATGGTTTGCAGCCCATTAGCCAAAAGCTGCAGCTGCACAACTGTATGGTTATGAGGTATGACGGCCAGAGGAGACATTGTTTCTGCAACCAACAGCGGCACAGCTCAACTCTTACAAGCCAATGTGACATTTGATCAACAGGTTATTTGGTTACCAAATGGTTTTGATAGGACTTCCACACTTCACATATAAAGGCTAACCTTAATGGACGCCTTTCTAGTACCGTGTTGGACCCCCTTGTAGCTTCAGAACTGACTAAATTCTTCATGTCGTAGATTCAACTACCTTTGGCATTACCTTGACCTCCAGTAACACTGTGAGGAATCTTGGAGTAATTTTTGACCAGAATATGTCCTTCAGTGAACATTTTAAATATATTTGGCAATATCTCTATATATCGAGCAAATGCTAGAAGCATTCTGTCTCAGCACGATGCTGAAAAGCTATTTCATGCATTTTTTCTTTAGTTCTAGGCTGGACTATTGTAATTCATTAGTATCAGGTTGTCCTAAAAGCTCCCAGAAAAGCCTTCAGCTGATCCAAAATGCTGCAGCAGAGCGTACTGACATGAACCTGAAAGAGAGAGCATATTTCTCCCATACTGGCTTCTTTTCATTGGCTTTGTCATGCCCTGGGCCTTTTGCCCAGCTTTTTGAGTTATTTATTATTCTGGTTTTGGTTATTTTTTTATTGCTTTCTATTATTATCCTGTGTTAGTTTCTTGATTGTTCATGTTTTTGGTCGTTTCTCCTAAACCTCTGTCTCCCCCTGCGTTCCTGTGCTTCTGTCCCGTGTTGTGTTCCTCTGTGCTGTCCTGTGTCAAGTCTGCGTGGTTCTATGTACTTCCTGTTTTACTTTGAAAGTGTCGTGGTCCATGTGCGTTGTATTCAGTTTTGCTTCCCCCTGTCCCGTTTGTGTCATTGCCATCACCTGTGTGTCCCACCTGTTCCTGATCTCCTCGTTACCTTTGTTTTGTATAGGTCCTTGTCTCAGTCAGTCCAGTGTCACGTCATTAGCCTTTGAATCCCTGAGTCTTAGTCTTTGTTCCCCGCCTCGGCTTCTCTGTGCCCTGTTCCCTCCGTTCGGTTTTCTGATGTTCCTGGTTTCTTTTGTAAATAAGTAGTTTTTAAGTTTTACTCCCAACTTCAGCCTGCTCCTTCCAAGGTCCCTTTTCCCTGCCTGCCTCCAGCTATGCTTGACAGGTTTCCTGTTAAATCCAGAATTAAAGTCTTTCTTCTCCACATACAAGGTCTTGAATAATCAGGCCCCACTTTATCTTAAAAACCTCCATACTGTAGTACCACATCACCCCGGTAGAGCACTTCATCCTCAGACTGCAGGTTTAATTGTGGTTCCAAGGTTATTTCTCATTTTCCTGTAGCTGACAGGAGTGGCACCTGGTGTGGTCTTCTGCTGCTGCAGCCCATCTGCTTCAAAGCTTGATATGTTCTGCTTTCAGAGGTGCTCTTCTGGATATCTTGGTTATAGATGAGTGGACATTTGAGTTACTCTTGGCTTCCTGTCTGCTTGAATTAGTCTGTCTCACATGCCATGTGATTGGCTGATTAAATATTTGTTAATTAATTATTAGTTGAACAGGTGAACCTAACAAAGTGGCCAGTGAGTGTAGACATCAGAGCATCCTGCCTTCTATCACCAGTTCAGGCTGCTGCTTCTGGTGGTGTAATGGTGGCACAGTTTGAGCGCCTTTATGACCACAGTATACCCATCTTCTGAAAGCTGCTTCCAGCAGGATAACACATCACGCCACAAAGCTCAGATCATCTAAAACCGCCTTTCTGAACATGACAGTTCTGAACACGAGTTCTTTGTACTCAAACGGCCCCCACAGTCACCAGCAATCAATCCAAGAGAGCACTTTTAGGATGTGGTGGAGCGAGAGATTCGACAAATATGCAGCAGCTGTGTGATGCTACCATGTCAATACGGACCAAAATCTCTGAGGAATGTCTCCAGCACCTTGTTGTTTCTGTGCCATGAAGAATTAAGGCAGTTCTGGAGGCAAAAAGGGTTCATCGTCGTACCAGAAACATGTAACAAGTGAACTGGCCGACGAGCGTGTTTGTTGCAGTCCAACACAAGAGGATTAAGAAGCAATTTTATTTTTTATACAAGCTACAATTCTGACGTCTTGTCAGTCATGTTAAATGGCAGGTCGAAAGCTGAAGCTCTTGGCATATGATGATCAATGGAAGAACCAACTGCCTAGGGTAGTAAGTATCATAGAAACTGTGGGGAAAGAAGAAGAAGGAGCAAATTCTGAACAACATCCCTTTCAAAAGTGTTTTAGGCAATTCCACATATTACAGTTTTAAGCAGGTCCACTTTACATCTCCATAAATGAAACAGACATTCTCAAATGAGCTACGGAAAAAAACACCAGTTGGTTCATAAGTCAGATTTTCTTATAACTACAAGCACAGGCATACAAGTATACTACATTACTACATTCTAATATGCAAACGCCACTAAAACCCATCATTCACAGCTCCAGTAACAGCTGGATACTTTGTAGTTCTTTAGAATTGGTTGTGTTCTCTATTCCACTTGCCCTCAACACTAATACGCAGCCCTGTGAGTGTGTGGAGCTGCGCCATCGCTGACAGTAATGTATTCTCGCTCTCTCAACAGGCCTTTATGGACCTGGATCCCTTCCTTGTTTTTCCCTCTAGGGATTTTCTTGATGTTGTGGGAGCTGAAGCCTGTTGACTGCCTCCCCACAATTTCTCGTATAATATGTTTTTACCCCATGCTGATTTCTTGTCCTGCCTTTATTAAGGGTTAATCTTCCCTCTCTCTCGCCTAGGCCCAGGAAACAGAAGTGGAGGAGCTATAAGAGAAAAACCACTTGGCAGAGAGAGGGAACAGTGCAGCGTATTCTTATGAAACTGAAATGCAGATTATGTGGTATTGAGTAATGGCAAGATTATGCTCCTGCTCCAAAAATTGGATTACGTGACAATGCCATGATTTGGATTATGAGAAATTTGGACGAGTCTTCAGAGTCCCTTTTATAAATGATATTATATTTGGGCACGAAAAAATAACCACGATTAGCTGTAATGTCACTTGTGGAGAACAAAAAAATAATTTGGCTTAAAAAAAGCACAAATGGGAATTAAAATCCGCTTTTTATATCCACTCCAGCATCACCCAAAATTGCACCATTTCCTTCCACATTGACTGTGCATAAATGATAGACTCCAGCGCAGCTAAATACAGCTCTCACTGCTTGCCGTTGCACTAAATCCAGCGTACACTTGGTTGATATCTGCAGTGATTCGACTGGAGAGAACTTTAAGTTGCTGGTAACTAAAAAAGTGTAAGAACCGTGTGACATTTACAATCCGCTGTCAGCGGTTCCACATGAAAATCCTCACACAGCTCTCACAAGCCTTTTACTGGCATCGGTTTGCCACCTAATATGGTGGACAAACACACACCTCTGGCTGTTTGGTGAAGTACAAACCATGTTTTGTCTGTACTAAATGTTACTATGGTTACGGACCTTAATAAGGCATTATCCACCGGGTAAGGGAGCTAACTGTGTTTACCTGTTCACACATACGGAGCCCTTATTTCATTCTGTTCCGCTGTGCACCACAAATTGAAATTCACTCTCATTAGCAAAGAGCTTGTCACACTCAAACACCGACGACATGAATGTAGCTACAGATGCACAGCGGTGAGCCTCGAATTTAAAGCAGAAACAAACACTGTAGCTCGGCGCTCTAAAGCAAATCTTTTTCATCTTTTTGTCAGTCAGTCATGATGTTAGACATGTGTGCTGTGACGCGATGGGCAGACACTGCCAACAGTTTGCAATATGAGCACGCACAAAGACAGGCTGGTGGGCTTTTCAGCTGTGTTAGCTGTAATGTGCATAGATATGCGCAGATGGCCCGTGCATATCTATGCTAACCAAAGAATGAATTATTTGCACAGAAAAAAAGAGAAATAGTGGTGTCTTTTCTCTCCTTATTTTCTTCATATCTTTTTGCTCCCTCTCTGTCCCCATGTTTGCCCTCTGAACTGAATTAGCTCACGGACACACTGGCATGTGAAATGCACACATACACTTATAGTCACAAGTTTGCAGACACTCATCATGGGCTTGACTGTCACGAGATTCTGGTATAATTCAGATTGGATATTTGACCAGTCTTTTTAGCAGAATTTATAGAGTTCATTTAAGTCGGTTGATTTCCCGGCACAGACCTGGCTTTTAAACACAGTCCACAAATTTCCAACAGCAATGGCTTTGGGACGGTCATGCTAATTTGCTTTATCCATTCCAAACCTAGTTTTAAGGTATGTTTGGGTTAATAGAGTGGAACATCCAGTTGTGTCAAAGTTTCAACCATCTAGCTGCTGATTTGAGATGAAGTTGAAGAATTTGGCAGTAGACCTCCTTAATTAGTCCATCCAGTATACCAGTACCACTGGCAGCAAAGAGCCCCAGAGCATGATGCTACCATCACCATGCTTGACAGTTAATACAGTGTTAGTTTTGAAAGCCTCACCGTTACTCCGCCTGTCACCACCGTAGCCAAATAGCTCAATTTTTGTCTCATCTGACCATAAAACATTTCTGCAAAAGGCATTTGGCTCATCCATGCAGGCAGCTGCAAATTTCATTTGAGCTTGAAGAACATCCATGGTGATGTAAAACTGGCTTCACTGCAAACTGTGATGTGTTCAAGGTTTGAGTCGTAGAGGTTCCTGGGTTGTTCCTGAACCTCCTAACCAATGTTCTTTCATCTGAGGGTGATAGTTTGAGTCTTCTTCCAGACTGCTGACGTACAATTGTTTGAACTGATGATAATGGAGTCTGCAGTTTAAAAATGGCTCGTGTGAATATACAATTGTGTAATTCTTGAGCTTGTATAGATACTTTTGACTCTGTGTGGATTATAAAACAAGTTCAAGCTTGTGTACCCAATTTTTGTTTTTTAAAGTGATTAAAGACAGTGACAGTGTATACACATTTCTGATCATAGCTGTACATACATAAACAAAGGGTGCACATGTGAGCATGCACCGTCTGCACCGTCACACTGCATAATGAACCCCTGACATCTGATTGAAAATACGCACACCTACAGGCTGTTGATGTCGTGCAAATGTGTTTGGCAGAAGTTTAATTTGGCAGCATTTTTCCTCTACAGCAAAAACTGGTGCATTTACCTCTCTTTCCTTCTTGCTCCTTCCCCCACATTGCATTTTTTCTCTTTTTCACTTTACTCTTGCTCTCTGTCTCAATTTGTCTCTTTCATACATACGGCTCCTCGGCTTAATTCCTCTGCTATACTTTTTCCTCTTCCTCTGTTGTTCCTCCTGTACTTCCTCTCTTCGCCTGCACAGATGGTTTCAGTGACTCCTCTGAGTCTTAATTATTCCGTCAATTACTGTGGGAAAATGTGCAATTAAAGTGGACAGTTATTTTGCGCTTTGTGGCTCCATATTTATTAGGCTTACACCTGATTTCGGGGGCTTGGGAGTTTTCCGTTGCCCGGTGCCATCTTTTCTGTCACCTCTAGGTATGTGTGAGGGACATCTTTTGGGAATTAGCACATTTTATTTCCCTAATCTTTTTCTCTGTAGGGATTCCCACTAATGGATGAAACAGTATTATAAGCATGTGGCCTATAAACAAGATGACACACCACAAATCACACGTCTTTCTGATTTGCCAGATGCCGAGCAGCCTAGTTTAGTGTTTTAAATAAGAACCCGTGTCAACATGTAAACATATTATTCTTTATAGCAGGATTGATTGATTTTCCTGATGTGCCAGTCTCACTCAGGCGTACGCTGTTCATTGTTGGCTTCACAGCGACCCGCAGAGAGTATTTCCCAGAGTATGAGTTTGTCAAATAACACACTGTAGTGCAACCAAACACTTATGTGCTGCGTTAATCCGTCAGAGTAGCGTTCTAACCCAACCTTCGGGTCCGTGACTCTCCCTCTGCTCTTCATTACGAGGCCTTAATCCTGACAGCGACACTTCACACACAGGGCAGTGAGGAGACGTTCGAGCAACAGGAGACCTGTTTATTCACCAGAAGCCCAAAGCAAACAGTGGAGCTGCTACGGGTGGGTGATGCTGACAGCTACTGCACTCTTTGAGGGCTGGAGAGAGTAAGAGACAGTTACACCGAGAGTCGCAGTCGTACGATATGAAGGTACATACAGCCTGGTACACAAGTACGACAAGCAGCAGGGCAATATGGATTGGCATCCAGTATAATGGCACTCCGAGTGAGATAGACACAGCTATGGAGTGAAAAGCATGTGAAGAGGATGCTTGGCTGATGAAGGATGTGAAGAAGAGTGAGAGGCAAGAAGAGGAAAGGACTGTGAAAAGGAAGCTGAATAGAACAGCAAATAAAAAAGAGAGAAAAGTGGGAGGAAGGGGAAGAAAGAGAAGGAATACGAGTGAAAGATTAATGGGGAGAAGATGGGGATGGAGGATGGTGGTGGAATAGAGTGAAGGGCCCGTGGCACCACTCTAAGCCATCCTAACCAATGCGGACCTGGATGCTGAGAGGGCTTGTTCACAGCAGGCAGCTGCAAGCACATCATTTTGAAACCTCTCTCACATCCTTCTTCTCGCCGTCTTTCCATGCTCTCCTGCTTCCTTTTGCTTAGATTGCACGTCGCTTATTATTAATTGTTTATTTTATTGTTGGTTTGTTTGTGGCTCTTTATGAAGCAGCTGTCTGAGCTTCTAAATGAGATTTTAGATCACAGTGGGAGTCACTTTGTGCAGAAAGGTTAATTAAAATGCAAATAAATAAATAAATTAAAAAAAAACTTTCCTCCACCTCCCTCCTCTGATTTTCCTTCCATCTTTAAATTGGCAGTAAATGTGCAGGGTGTAACTGGGCCAAAAGCCGCCTCTTCTTCTTGCTCATTATTGAAAAGATGTAAAGGAAGCTGAGAATAACCTAACATGATTCATGAATTTATTTCTCTGTCTATAGGGAGTATCTACTTTATGAAGTCTTAAGAAGTTAATGCTAAGGAACATTAAGCCACTGATAGAAAACAAAATGGGCCTATCCTTATAATGAGGCCAGTGTGAATTCCTACCAATCACATTCAAAGCCTTTGATGCCAACATCAGTCTCATCACATTGATTGGCAGACTGACAGGGGGCACATTGTGTCAGTTCGCTTTGGTGTCAAACATTAGGTCTATACTATCACTCCATTGAAGTTCAATAATGAAGCGGAGAAAATGCATTGCTCACTGATAATGCTGAATTAATGGGAAGCAACGGGAACAACAGGGAACCTTATCAGCTGTGTGATGTAATGTTTACCCGCTTTTTAATTAATTATGAAAATTAGCCAAAACGTTAGGCACACGGAGAAGTGAAATCAGATCTTTACGCTTATCGCAGCCCTGCAGCACTCGCGGAGCGCCATTTGAATGACATCTCATGCAGATCGCACACACTGTCCCTCACAAGCCCCCACTCGTACAGTCGCAAATGCACCTTTACACGCAGTCATCTATGAAAGCATCCGTAAGGAAACAAAAACACGCACACAGTAGCTCATAAAGTTCAAAAGTTGACATCAATCTATACAAACACACACACTCATGCTGAGAAACAAAGCAAAATACTATCAAATGGATTTGCAGCTTTTTCTTAAAGGTCTGACAAAAATATGAGTATTTTTTTCATCCTGACAGGCTACTCCTTATTAATTTCATCTGTCAAAATGTACTACAAGCATGAGCTCGGCTTATCTGTATTTATAAGTATTGATCTGGGGGAAAAAAAGGTGAACCAAATATGCAAAGAGTAAAGCACACAAGCAATTACTCGAGTGGCTGACATGACATTTTGGTGGTCTTGGTTTATTCAAAAAGCACAGCACATTTTTCCGAGGGTTTTGTTTTCCGTCAGCAGTCAGTTTTCCCGGTGTGTAACGTGTTCAGGATATTTTGGGGGGCTGGAGAGCATTCCTATTCCATGTTTGAATGGTATATTATTATTGTTGGTGTTGTGTCATTGGTTCACTTTATACTTGTCATTAACTATGCAGACCAATTACAGGTCAGGTCTTAATTACTGAACAGGCAAAGTCTCTGCAGGACTGAGATGGAGAACAGGTGAAGTCTTATACACCACCTTGGAATCCGACCTGCTCTGTTCCCTGCCATCTCTAGCTGGGTTAGGAAACAGGATATTTTCAGTAATAAGAGAGAGAGAGAGAGAGGCAGGCTGCACTGCCAAGTTTCCTCCTCCTCCCACTGGATTTGGGTATGGAGAAACACGGACAAGACAAGAGTTCTTTTTTCTTCCCCAGCAACTTTGGATCAAAGGAGGAAAGCCAGGAGACTATGGTGCCCATGGGGAAAGGTGGGATTAGCTGGATTAGCCCAAATATACCAGTGATAGGACTGTGGCCTACTGGAAAATGTTGTCAGCTGGGCGTGTATGCAAATAAGAGCCCAAGAGTTGAAAACCGGCAATTCCTTAAATGGCCACTTGAGGCTACCTCCAAAAGCTCACCTGTCCCCATAGACCCCACATTAAAATTCCCAACTTTACAGCTGAATTAAACCTTTTTACAGTCTGGTACTGGAAAACATTTCATCTCAGCTAATTCCGCCTTTCATAACTACGACCTACTTAAATATAAGTAAGCAATTAAATACATTTTACAATAAAAATAAAAGCAATCCTCCAACCACAGTCAGAGATTAGCTGTTTCCAAAAGCTTGATTAATAAAAGTACATCTTCAGCTTAGATTTAAAGACAGCTGACAGCTGAGGTCACTTGGGAGATCATTCCAGAGTCTTGGCAAATGCACGACTCCCTTTAGAAATAAGCTTCAGTGGAAGGATGGTCAAGAATGATTGTATAGGAGACCTGAATGATCTTGTAGGAATGTATGGACACAGCATTATCTACCAGATATGCAGGTGCATGATGACTTAAGGCTTTAAATGCAAACAGTGCCACTTTCTTCTGGATTCTGTAGTTCGCAGGGAGCCAGTGCAAGGCTGCCAGCACCGGAGTAATGTAATCTCTCTTTTTGTTGTCCCAGTAATCTGGCTGCAGCATTTCTAGATGGTTTAAATCAATATTCTAGGCTGGAAGAAGCTTCTCTTAACCACAGCATTGATTTGTTTGCCAAATTTCAAATGTGCCTCAAAGATTCTCCATAAGTTTTAAACCCATGCTTCATTATAAGGACTTAGAGCCATGCTTATCTCCAGTATCAACCAACATCAACCTCTTGGTTAATATTGGAGGGCCAAGCTGTACAACCTCTGTTTTAGACTCAGTCAACTGTAGACTATATATATATAGTCTATGATGGGGCTGTTGTCTCAGTACGGTGCTGGCTATTGTTGGTTTCAGCACAGAAACGGCTGCATCCACTATTTTCCTCCCACCTGTATTTGTTTATTGCTGATAAAAGGGACAAGCTCATGGCGTCAGGTGCAATGAATTCTGGTTTGGACCTATAAGTAGGTCTTTCACTCTTGTGGAGAATTTCCTGCTTTCAGCTTCAGTGCCTTACGGGGTCTCACGGATAAAGTGTTATGAATTTGCATTTCATAATCTGATTCTCAACTGGTGGTCCAGATATTGGAAAAAACCCTGCTATTCTTAATGGATTTATTTAAAAAAAATATGCACTGGAATAAACAATAAATGAATAAAGTAGGTGGTCATAATAAAAGTAATTTATTTGGTTGATTGGTCTTGTGAGAAGGCCTTAATGATGTGCTGCAAATGCACACCCAACACTGCTCTCACAATGCTCTCAGGACAATACATTTCCTGTGTTTTTACTTCTTTGCTCTCTGCATTATATTTTTTCACACTGGAATTGAAAGTGTATATGCGTTGTTACAGGCATAATCCCATAAGTCCTCTGTATAGCAGCATGTGTGCCGCATACTGCTCAACTTAAGCACTGTTTATCTATATGCATCTTTCTGTGATGTGATCTCAGCACTCTTTCTGTGGATGTTGCCTCGAGGTTTCCCCACAGAACAGATTTCCTGTACTGTATCTGCAACAGAAATCACAGAAGAGCTGGAAAAAGAAAGCGAACAAAACAGAGAGCACAGAAGAGGAAGCAAAGGAGCAAAAAAAAAAAAGAGGGAGAGCAGGGAAAAAAAAAAAAGAAGAAAAAAAAGAAGGAGGAGGGAAGAAAGGGAAGGAGGGAA
>VOQJ01043941.1:44065-63963 GCA_015052665.1 Apistogramma diplotaenia
GCAGTTTTTCCATTTAAAATAAAAAACAACAAAAAAGCTGAGTTTCCCTGAATGACTGGCAATCATTAAAACGGTGGGCGTACGAACAGAAAAGACCCTCGCAGTTTAATTCTTCCAGCCTGTCAATAAATCAAAAGACATTTGCCAAAAAATTTTGTGAAATCTTGTTACTATTAATATGGCTGTGCTGCAAATGATCTGTGTGATTTTTATACCAATTATGCTTGCCCATCAATCTGCAAATATAAGAAAACTATTCCACCAGACTACATAATTGGCCTACAATTACAAGGAAGCAATTCAGTCAAGTTCCATAATTGAGGTTTAAATGGATAGAACTGTGTGTATGGAGGGATACAGAGTGTATGTCTGATTATGTCTTTCTGTTTGTGCATCTGCGTGCATCTTGTCTCTGATTCTGCGTGTCTTCTCACTGGGCATCTTTTCCAAGAAGCCACATTGGCATGGCAGTAAAAGCCTGTCTAACACCCAGGCTGGTTAGATTATACCATACAAGACAGCGGGGATGCGCTGCCATGACATCGATGACACAACATGTGTCACCCCTCTGCTGTCTTTCTGCCATTTAGCTGTGTGCCGCTCTGTGTGGGGGCCCTTGCTGCATTTTTTCTCTCCTTCTTGGACGTGATGAGGTGCAGTAATATATAAGAAATGTCTTGGTGGCAACTCATCTAATATGATTTGTGTAGGAGCTCATAAAACCTCGCCAAGCGTAACTTTAAAAGAATGAAATGGAAGGGCTGTGTTGACTCGGCTCCCTCTGTCGCATTGCAGGGATCGTAAATGTGTTTAAAATCAGGCTGCGGGGTGAGGACTTTGTGTGAATTCCTATCAGGCTAATAACGGCCACATTATGTTGTCTTAAAACGCGCACGATCGCAGCGTGTGTCAGTCACAACACGAACCTCTTACCTGGATAGTCGCAGTCTGTGTCATCCTGTAAATGAACAGCGAGACGTCTGATTCCCCCTCGCTTCTCCCCTGCAACGACTGCAAATAAATAATAAACACGTTTAATTAAAATGAAAATGCGCCGCAATTCAGCCTTAATCCTAATTTATTTGCCTTAATTGAGCTTCCATTTTCCTTGCCAGTGCTTGGCAGAAGTGTTAATAAATAAGCCATTGTCTAGATGCCGTGAAGCATTTAGCTGAGCAAATTCTAATATAGAGTAGCAGTTCACCTGCCTAATCAGTGGGAGGAAAACTCCTCAATGTCATAAACTTCTACATGCAGCAGAAGCAAACACGCACTCACATGCGCACACGCATCCTGCCGGTTTCTCTGCAGTAATTACAACCCACTAATCATAGTGAACTCTGTCTTGTATAATGCGCTGTGATAATATTTCCTCACTCATTTATCTTTTTCCTCGGTCGCTGTTTGGTCAATCGATCTATTTGTTCTCATGTTTCTAAACTCTCTGTGTTGCTTATTAGTGTCATTTCGGTAAGAGGATATCTCTCTGATGGCAGCGTTTACTCCCACTCTCGCTCCTCATCTTTCCCACCATGTCTTCCCACTTTACTGTTTCTTCCCGCTAAATGATGAAACGCTAGCTTTTCTTCTCTCCGGGCTAGAATAATCATTTTTCCAAAGCAGGGATTTAATTGCTAGTTAAAAGATCTCTTCTGAGTCTTTCATTGTTCTTGAACTATGCTCCTTTGTCTCTCACCAAACCAGCATGGAAGTAAACTCTCCTTCCTTCTGTGCTTCTCTTTCTCATTAGCAAAGTTTTCCCTTCATTACCCTAATGTCATAATTTTGTCTCTTTCTTCTCTTCAGAAAATGTAATTGGGCCTTTTGCGTGTTGGTGATTGCGTCTGTTTCAGCTGCACATAAAATCACCAAGAGTGAAATTTCACCCATGGCATATTTTCACTTTCTCTCAGCTTCACAGCGAGTGGAATCAAAGGTTGTCCAATCCTATCCAATGTTATACAGTCAGGACAGTAAAAAATGACACCTCACACACTTAAAACAGCGTCTCATTGAGTTTCATGTGTTTTTCTGGGGGGGTGCAGCAGATATCTGGTGCATATATGTATATATGTATGTATACACACACATCGAGTGCTATGGTCGTGCACCATGTGGCCCTGGGCGAAACATCTGCACGCATCTGCAGAGTGCACAGTATCCCCCGTTGCCTCGTTATCTTCTCCAGAGCTGCTTAGTGATTTATTTACCTGCTCGCCACATGCCGCTCAGGCTAAAGGACGAAGGGCATAAAGGGGGGAGAAAATGGAGAGAAATGGTAAGTGAGGGAGGGAGGGAGGAGGAGGAGGAGGAGGAGAGAGACAGGTGATGAGAAACAGAGGAGGGAGAGAAAGGAGGCAACGAGCGAGAAAGAGTGTTCAGGCGATGATAACATGCTGATGATGCGAGGAGCAGGTGGAAAGACACATTCAGTCGTCGTTTACAGACTGACAGAGCCAATGAAGGGCCGAGGCGAGAGCAGAGAGAGGAAAATGAAAACGACATAACCGGGATTCAGTAAGCTCATTGTGCCCCTGTGCGACGCTCTTAATTCTTATCAAGAAACTTTATTTGGCTAAAATAAAATCCATGCAAGCCCCGAGGATGCCACTTCAAATTAGTCTGGACCCTGTCATCCATAAGACGACACCCCCCCAACAGCTGAGGGACACCAGGTGGTGGGAAAGAAAAGGCATTAGTGAGTGAAAAGTGGCTGAACTGTGTTAACAATTGAACTTGTTTGAATGAAAATTACATTTCCAGTGGCATAAATAGAAATATATTTTACTTTACATGATTATAACTAAATGATTGATGCCGAATTGGAAAAAGTTGAAAAGTTTGAAATCGTGCCTTCAGTGAAAATCTCTTGATGTTTTTGGCCCACTGTAACGAGTCAGGGTTCTAATTGCTACGATTACATGCAGGTATTCAGTGCAGCACGTGCTACATCACTTGAAAAAGATGTTAAGGTGGTGCCTAATGAAGCTGATGATGCAGTGTGGTAATTGCATTAATGATATCGCACCATGAAAGTAGCCAAAATAAGTGCGATAAAGCACACAAACTGCAGTGAAATGCTGTGAAATTTCAGTAAAAATGCAGCAGTAGAAGCAGCATCTTCTACTGCTGCATGTACAGGTGAAGAGGTCTGCTCTCTGATGTCTGCCATCAGCATGCTTCATACACCTGAAACTGCCAAAACGTCTCCTCTTATAGAGGTGCTCACACATACTGATGATCAATTAATCGAGTGATTAGCAGCACCTCGTTGCTACTTCTTAATTTCTATGGACGCAGTAAGGGTATTCTTAGTTTTTACAGGACTGTACAGAGACCTGTGAAAAAGCACACCAATGATAAATTAAGAGGCTAAGCAGCAGTAGGGTGTGAACTGTAATTATCTTGTTGCAATACAAGAATATATGACAGAGCTTCAGATGTCATCCCTCTGTGCTACTGGCAAAAAAAGAAATCTACATTTAAATTGAACAAGTTAATAATTATGTCAATAAAAGACACAGTATAATAATAAAGTGTGTAGGATGAATTTGACAGTCTCACAGCCCGAGGAAAGAAAAGTCCGATTTTACAGCCGTGGATGATTGTGTGTAACTCGGCAGATGGCAGCGGGGTGAACGAGCTGTGTCAGGGGTGCGTATTGTCTCTAACTCTTTTGACTCTGTGCAGACACAGACAGTGAGATTCTGGGTAATTTTAACAGCACTCAAATAATCCTGAAGCAAAATATCTGAGAGATCCAAAACACACGTTGCCCTCGATGCCAAAGAGCCAATCAACAGCTGAAACAAGCCAAGCAGCCAATCATGTTGCTGACTGATGCACACACACACTCTAGTCATTATCTTAGTTGAAATGGAGGTAAGTGTACTTTTTTTGGTTTCTTTTTTCTCGTCCTGCTGAATAAAAAATAAGCACGAGTGTCTTTTCCAGTCAGAAAAGCTTTTTAAATCTTATTTTAAGTGTTTTAAAAAGGTTTTGTTTTAATCAGATTTGACTGGCTAATCCTTCCGTGTACTAATGTTGAAGCTCTCTATGCTTGATTTCATTTTATAGCTTCAAATTCTCTTCAAATGTGCACACAGTCAGTGGCAAAGGAGAAGAAGATGAATGGGTGGATGCATGTGCTGTAATGTAAGCATGAAATAAACAGAAGGCTATCAGCTGCCTTTAACGCCGTGTGAATCTCACCGTTTACGTGTCACTTTGGTGGATGCCACATTTTAAGCACGTTTCTAAAGACAAATAAAGACACCTCGCTTATGTCTCTGTAACAAGCAGATGGGTTGGCAGCAAGTGCAGGTTGGCCAAGGTCAACCCCAGGGTGCTTTGAGATATCAGCGCCTCTGAGGCAGCACTTTTATCCGCAGCCAAGACTCACGCTGCTCCCTGGAGCTCTGCCTCTCCTCTCTATGCCACCCTCTCTGTCCCCTCTGGATCTGCAGGCTTAGCTAACTCAACCGTGTAAGCACATCTCCCCCACCGCTGGAGCCAGCCTCTGTGGGGACCCTTGCTTGCTTTGCCACGCAGTGCATCCCCCGCTCCCCACCCCACCCCGCCCCGCCCCCAAAGTTTCTCTTCAAGCAAGACAAACATTCATGGAGAAATCCCCCTGCATCCCCCTTCCCAACCTAGCACGCTGGTTGTACCCCTGAGGTTTGGTGCCAGTCATATGACAGCCGAGCCTTAAGCCATGTGAGAGTTCGCTATCACATTCCTCTGATTCCTGTCCGCTACACTTTTTTATTTTTTTTGGGAGGGTGTAGGGGGGGTGGGAGGGCTTGTTCAGCCCGATCAGGGTTTTTGGAGATAGAGTGCTAAATGACCCTCTTAATGTCACCGGGGAGAAAAATGGGCAATCTCTCAATTTGGCACGAGCTGTTCCCGTGGCAGCGAAGCAAGAGCTTGATAGAGTGTGGAGATTTTAAGCGGCAGGAAACCTGGTGACCTTTCCCTGTTTTCTGACGCGCTGACTCGATTGCCCTTTTGAAAATGCTAATACCAAATGGTTCTCTACAAAACAGGTCCTCCAAGAAGGCCCTTGGCATGTCAAATAAAAGGGTGAAGGAAGACCACAAGCAGCGCGCGTGTTCACTGGGCACTTTGTTAAGATTCGGGACTAAAGCTCTGTTTAACGTCCAGCTGTGTCAGTAAATCTCATGTCATGTAACTCATGTCAGAGTCATTTCTCAGCTTCTTGTAGATAACTTCAAACACTCAGTTTGGCTCGTGTGCGCACAGGAAAGTTCAGAATCTCTAAAGTTTATGGCAGAGTTATGAAATCACTTTAAGCCTCGATTTGAAACCGAGAACATGTTCTTCCTCTCCGTAACACCTGTCAAACCTTGCACATGGCACTTAGCTGCTTAGTTTCTTGAGCTCTGCAAGAACACATAAAGAGCAACTTAATTATTTGCGATTTTATTCATTCAGTGGGCCACAGAGGTGTGCAAAAGGCGATAGAAAGCATAATTATCTTAATGGAAGACTGAGATGCATGCCCTTTGTAACACAAGCACCTCTTAACAGCCAAATCAATAGCACACTATGGCGGTGCCCTCAGCCCAAGAGTGGATCACCTCCATCTCCACTATCGAGTACTGATGATCATAATAAGCTGCTTTGATGCGATTCACATCACCACAAATAATGAGGCCTCCTCAATCTAGAGAACGCTATTAAATTTCCCATCTTCCTCTCTCTATCTCTCTTCGCAAAGTTCACCGTTAATGTAGCCAAACAAGTTTCCCTCCGAACCTCTCCGGGGTTTTATGTCCCACTTGTTTAATTTCTCCTGTCTCTTTCCTTCCCTTGCAGTTTGAGGAGCATCTTATGGAAGATTAATTAAAATACGGAGAAAAAAGATATTTGTCACGTCATGAGAAACTCGCTTTGGCAGTGCGACGAAAACAAAAACAGGGGGGGACCGAATCCGATGACTGCATCGCCCTCGCGAATTATCGGCTCGTCAGAGAGCACGGGAACTGAAAAGGATGCCGCACATCTGCGTACATTCAGCTTAAAACCAGATGTAGCTCCACAAAAAGTCCCTCATGAGGCTTTTGTAACTCCATATGAGACCACATCAGCTATGTGTCACTGGGCTATGAACAAGTAACACTGATTGCTCGGCTCATTACTCCTTCTCACCGGACTACTGACTAACAATACTCCTCTGAGGCATTGCACTTGGCCTTTGTACAAGTGCTGAGAGCAAAGCAGGCTGTGTGGCTCGCTGAAATAGCTTTCTGAGCATCAGCTGATCCCCCCGTGGCTCGTACTGACGTTAACAAAAAAACAGAAGAGCCAGGGTGTTTGGTGCTAAGCCAGAACGTGGGGATTTAAATAGAAGCTGATAATATGACTTTGTGAATCTCTGCTGGGACTGTCGTCAATAGTCTTGAAGAACTATACTTGAGATCGGGGGGCAGAGCAAAAGGTGTCAACCTTCCTAACATGTGGGCAAGTTTAATGTTTGTTCTCAAGCGGTGCTGCCATTTCTGCAGTCATATAGTTAAGCGAATGTGCTCGCTGTGACAGTGGATTGTTCACAGTCAGCAGCGAGCCCCTCTGTCAGATGAAGGCAGTCTGTGTGAATGCGAAAAGCACCGCTCTTTAAATTGGTTATGACACAGAGAAAATAAAATCACCGGCATTAAGATGCCACTTCTGTCCAAGCTTCCCAGAGTAGATGTGAGCTGTTGTGTGGCCAGTTGTTGAGCTTGACTGAAAAGAAGGAGCCACTTTTAAATTAGCCCTTAAAGGATTCACATACATAAATCTAAAGTCTGTATAAAGTCTTAAAAAGGAATCGGGAAAACATACCGTTGTGAGATAATGAGCTCGCTTCTATTTTATTAGCACATATTTACCGGTTTGAAAAACTGTGCAGCTCTTAAGTTCATGAGCGGCGTAAGCCACACTGAATCTAAAAATACAGCCATGACTGCGAGATGTGTGTCGCTGCCATTGCTGCAGCTGTAACACTGTTATGTTTTAGAACAGTCAAATCCATTTGTCCTTTTCTCTAAATGCATCTTTGCCTGTTGTTCCTTGCATATAACAGTTGCACATTCATGATGTCAGTCTTCAGTTCCACCACACCCCGAAGGTGCTCTGCTGGATCGCAAGATGGTTCCAAGGTGGTCATAAAGGGCTGGGCATGGTCAGTTCCGACACTCGGGTAGATCTAAATGATGCTCATTTGGTACTAACTGGCCCAAAGTGTACAGCATCGCACCACCTCCAGCAGCCTGAACCGTTCATACAAGGCAGGATGGATCCGTGATTTTGTGTTTATGCCAAATTCTGGCCCTACCATCTGAATATTGCAGCAGAATTCGAAACTCAGCATGCCAGGCAATGTTTTCCCAGTATCCCACTGTTTTCTCTTTTTCAGACCATTCTCTGTAAAAACCTGAGAGATGGGTGTGTGGGAAAATCCCAGTAGATTTGCATTTTCTGAAGTGCTCACAGCCCGCCTGACTCCAACAACCATGTCACATTCAAAGTCACTAAAATTGCCTTTCTACATGCCTGAATGCATTGAATTGCTGCCATATGATTGGCTGGTTAGATATTTGCATTAATTTAAAGATTGCATCCTGTCATCCTTTCACCCACAGAGTGTATACAGTAGCTGGCCATGAAAACTGAAGCAAAGATGGAAGTGCCTTAAGCCTCCTTCTGGTTTCAAAAAGAAACAAGAAAATTATACCTCATGAACTTCTGTGTGTTCCTGTGTGTGTTCTTAAAAATTAATAGCTCCTTTATCAGGTGCCTACATTTAAGTGTTATGTATGGATTATGACTGAGGCAAGGAAACAGGAAGGCTGTCTACTCTTAGTTTTGCTTACAGCTGATACTCATTTATATCAATGAATAAAAGGTGTCTGAGAGATTTAATTTGTCCCAGCCAGTGACCAGCTGTCCTCACTGTCACCCCCTGTGCCCCCCCACACACACACACACGCTCAGGTGGCAATTACTCAAACTGCTAATTAGGTCAGTCAGTTCTTTTGGCCCTGGAAACGGCGCGTTGTGCAAGATGGTCAGGCCTGACACAGTGACCTCATGACGGCTTGTCTGGGCATCACCAGCTGGGATTGGTCCAAAGCTGAGGGATGAGTGGCCTGAGCATCAGTTGGACTCATGATTGAAATCCTGAGCATCAAGTACAATCCTTCTGGGCATCCTGCCACATGTCACTGTGATGCTGTATTCTACAAACATAGTACAACGACCAGGAGGGAAGAACCTTTTTCATACAGTTATACAGGGTTTCGTTTTCACCCAGAAAATAAAGCCCTCTTAAATCAACAAATAATTTTTAGTCATATAAATAAAGACCTTGGTATGTGATCTTGCAAATAATTATTCATACGTTTTTGATAGTGAGAGATCGACTACACAGCAAAATGAAAGAGAGAATGCCTTTTTTTCTGTTTTTGCTGTCACAACCAATGGGATTTTCCACAGAAAATGGTTGTCAACCTCTTATTATTTGCAATCTCTTAACCTGAAGCATGTCTTCTTGTGACCAGTTGTTACGGGCAGCATAATGGAGAACTGATGGATTTATCATTTCTGTCAAAGGAGCAGGCTTGCAGGTAATACATCAGTGAAAGAGGAGCAATGCTGTGCACTTATGATACTCAGTTTTATAGATAAATGCTTGCATCTTGCCCTTTTAGGCATCATCCAGAATTTTTCAGGACTACAAATGCCCAACTGGTTTTCCTCGCATGCATCTGTTGTTTGAAATTACAGCTGTCAGAGGCTGACAGTTTCAGGAAACTCAGGGTCCACAAACTCGATTTTTCCGTAGCTCATGATTATGAACGAGCCAGAAATGTAAAGTTTGAAGATCAACAGTTGCATGACAACTGTTAACGATGACTGCATCAAAGAGTCAAGAACTCATAACTATTTGCACTTTTTAGTCAACAAATATTCTGTGAAGTTCACACATTTGCTTTCATGTCCTTGTTAACTTGTTTCTGCCCACAAATTGAATCCAAAAAGCAAATTTCTCTGCCTGCTTTCATTTGATTTCTCTAAAATTCATCTTTATTATGAGGCAGGCACTGCCTTCTTCAAACACTGTTGTTTTGACAAACTCACTTTTCCCTAATCTCAGTCAGAAATGCTACAAAAACAGGACCTCCCATAATCAGAAGCCCCACCAAATAAAAACCGCGCTGAAAAATGAATGTTCATCCTTGTCACAACAACTCGTCTTTATTTTGCACCCAGTGTTTGCTCTAATTTATGCTGCTAATGTGTGATATCCAATCCGATCAGCATCAAAGCAGATAAACGGAGAGGCAGGGTAGTGTAGGATGACTAGTACATGTTTTAATGACTGTGGCTGCTGCACAGTAACTTCTCGCATGCAGCAGCCTGGTGAAAACTGTGTGATTGTGAGCCTCTGGACAGCCTCTGGATTTGAAGTCATAATCCAGAGGCTGTGTTTTTCCCCCCTTTCTAGAAAGCACACACAATGAAAGGTTGATGTCCATGCCAGGCCTTGTGACATTTCTCCTTCTCCCTCTGGGCTCTGCTGCCCCCGCCCTCCTCTGCACACCCTCTCATCCAAAAAATGCTCCAATTTCTCGGGAGCAATATCTCCTGCTCACAGAGAAAAAGGTCACATGCTCCATTATTTCAAAGTGAACTTTTGACCTAACATTTACAGAGGAGACAAAAAATAGCTGTCAATGTGAAGACGCAGCAGGTTTAGTATAGCTGTATATTTTTGGATGAAGGATAGATTGCTAGGTGAGTGGAGGCGACGTGCGAAGATTATCATTGTTTGACAACACGAGGCTCAGTCTCTATATAGAGACAAGGGATAACAAGGCTGACAGAGATAAGCGGTCATACATCGATCTCCGTGTTCCAGTTGCATGTAGTGAAAGCGGTTTCTGTGCTAATAATAGCCGTTCTCCTTGTGCATTATTGAGCCTATACGTGCAGGATGCCACCGAGGCCCGAGGCCGCGACGGCAGTGACTAACACTGTTATTTGATTTTGATTCACTCTGCCAAGATCAGTTATCTCTGCCAGTGCAGTTCTACCTTCATAACTTCTCATTAGAGCTGTGGGCAGGCACGGCAATGAGAGGCAAAGCACAAGTTTTACTGTTCTGCTTGTGCCCGAGTGGCATCGAGAAGTTTACTGATCACTAAAGGATGTCACAGCACTAGCTTTACTTACCGAGAGGTGCCAGCGAGGACAGACAGAGGGACATAAAGAGGAGGATGAGGTGAGACGTTATCCTTTATGGATACACTGAGATGCTAACTTAATTCTATCCTCAACAGATGCTTGTCCTGCGATCAGTCAAGGCTGCTAATTTGCGTTTTGTTACTGACTTAACTGTTTCTTGCTTTGTTGCAGAAAAAGCAATCCTCCGAGCTTACCTGAGTCTCGAAAAACATTTTAACTAGACCAGGTTCCCATCACTCAGATTTTTCTGTACTGTAGTTCCCAGCACGCTATCAGGTTTGTCAATACTTGTACCTGCTTGTACTTGTCAAATATTATTGGAAAAGCCTTGTGCAGGCATTTTCGATGTTTGCTGTTCTATAATGATGTGCATCGCTTGACACAAACGCAGCGAACAGAAACACTTGGCAACAACATTTTCCATTACTTTTATTGATTTGTCGTCAATCATGAAAAACACAACAATATACACCCAAAATTCTTTTATTTTTATCTTTTCAGATTAGTAAGATGACAAAAGGAAGTAGATTTTTTTTTACCCAATACGTAGAGTGCTGTGCAAAAATCTTGAGCCACTCCTCACTTCGTTATAAAAAAAAAAGGGAAACAGGTGCAACAGTGTATTTAAATGTGCAAACATACATGAAAATAAAGCATAATAAGCAAAAACAGAGTTTGTACAATTCTATCGAGCCTGAAAATCAATACTTGGTATGACCGCCTTGTGTAACCGTGTAATTTCTTTAGGTAGCCTTCAGGAATAATTCTCCAGGCTTCTTGAAGGACATTCAAAGCTCTTCTTTGGATGTTGGCTGCCTTGTGTTCTGTTCTCTGTCAAGATGATCTCTCTCTGCTCCAGCAATGTTGAAATTTCACATTTGGTTCATCACTCCATAAGACCAGTTGCCACTGATTTTCATTGGAGTTCTTGTGTAATTTGGCAGCCTTTTCTCCTCATTCCCCTTCCTTGAAAAAGCTTCTTGACAACCATCCGTCCACTGAGAACATTTGTGATGAGGCGTCAGTGAACAGTCGATGGATCAACTCGATGTATCTCTGAGGTCCTGTGTTTTTTTGACTTTCAGAAACTGCTCTAGATTGTTTTTAAAGACGTGCCTTAAAAACGTATTTTTTAAGGACACACCATGCTGAGATATTCAGTAAAATATTGGCATAAATTATATGATTTTGTGACAAGCCGTCAGTAACAAAGTGCCAAACGATACAATTTAAAATTGCTTTTTTGCTGAGTTATCTGTTATTAGCAGACACAACACAGGTTCATCCCTTGAGTTAGTTGCCTTTTACAAAGCTTGATGATTCATATTTGTGAAAGCCTGGCGAACTATTGCACAAGAGCACTTGTATAAGAAAGTCTGACTCCTTGGACGCAAAGCAGAAACACATAAGGGGTGACTCAAGAGTTTTGCACAGTACGGTATATCACAATGTTATGCAACATGTCTGCTGGCATCTAGGATCTGATTTTCCAACCTTTGCTCCCTAAAATAGAGAGATAAACAGTCCACTTCACTCGTGTTATGCTTGATCAGTGCGTGTCTGCAGGTTGAACAGGAAATTCATGATGAGTACAAAGTAAATCCACCAATGACCAATTAAGAAAAATCCAAAGTTTTATGAATGGCCTTGTGGGGTGGAGGATTAAAACACTAGGTGGATAATCATAAGAAAATGGATGGATGAATTTTATTATCATCATTCAAGTTTGTTTGGTTTTGTTAAAATATACTCTGAGAAGGTTAAAAGCGGTATGATTTTGTGAATGCGCTGCTTCGTTGTATAATTACAGTGTAAATGTAAGAGTGTGTGAAAAATTAATTATACTAAATACGCAGCTGCCTTTCTTTTCATGTGTCATAAAAATCCTCATTTGTTCTCTACATAAACATTCCTGTTAGTTAAAAAAAAATAATTCCTGTATTCTTCTATTTTAGCCTCCTGAAGCTTCTGCGCGGTGGAAAATATTTCTCCTCTCTGTAACAGTCATGCTAATAATTTCTCTCCTTTGTGTTTGCTCATCAGACACATGCTGCTCGTCTCTTGTTTTCTCTCTCCTCTCCTCAATATTTCATGCCGCTGAAAGTGCATCTATTCTCAGCGTCCCCGTGCCCTACCACCTCCTGACTGTCAAAACATAATTTTCTATCATTCGACACCCCTCCACCTTGTTAACCCTCTCTCTGCCACGCGGTCTTCCAAGCAGAGGTCATTATGTATATTAAAAGTTGTCTAAGGTGTGCAAAGTCAACCATGAGAGCCATGTTTAGGTTTATTTTATCATTTAAAGATTAAGAAATTATACACAAAAGCATCTTCTCCAGTTTAAAACTGTGCTCTGCACATACATATCCTTCAACTAATACACGTCAACAGATGGTCAAGTAGAATCAGAGACTCAATTTTTTTCACACCTTTCTGATGATGGAAACTGGCACTCTGACAGGAAACTAGGGGCAACAAAGAAAGTAGGATCTGTGCATCCATCTTAAGCTTTATTATATTATTGGATCATTTTGAAACCAGCATTTACATTGATACATTGATGTGTTTATTACTGTTTCGTCTTGCTTTGAAAAATAGCACTGCTTCATTAGAAGGATTATCTGCTTTCAAATAAAACTACCACCTGGGCTAAAGCCATGCGAGCCGATCATGGTGCTGCTATTGGTCAAAAACTGCACAGGATGCCTTTGAATCTTTCTGCAGTTTTATATCACATCCTTTGCCCCAGTGGGCTTTGCAGGCCCAAAGTGGTAACGCTCCTCTCGAGCTATGTGAGGAAATATCGTTTGCAAAATATCAGACCGATTTACTGTCACTTATGAAACAAAAGGAGGTCTCTGTTTCAGCCTCAGTAACTTTTCATCCATCTATCCATGATATGAGGGCTACTTAACAAGGAAATTGTGGGCTGATCTGAAAGTGCAGAGGGGAAACGGTGTGAAGCAGCTGATATTTCCTAACAGCTCCAGTCTGGAGTTAGTGCAAGTGAAGACGTCTTCATTGTTTCGTCATTTAGACTTTAATAATTTAATTATTTCAAATAAAAAAAATCAACATGTAGTAAGTTAATGCGGCCATCCCTGATACTCAAATACTGCAGTTTTGTGAGGTGCTGCTTGAGTTACATACAGTAGATACACAAGGTAAACTGTGGCATTTGTTGCGAGAAGACATGACACCAAGAGATGTATAGCTAGAGTCCAGTTCTGGTCTATATTTTGCACTTTGTTACCTAGTGTGAAATAAAAAAAGAAATAGGCTTAGGAAAAGATTGTGATTTGGTTTAAAGTGCTCACTCATTATGTTTTAAATGTGGTGCCAATGGAGTCATTTACAAGCATCCATATGTGACTGCTGGGAGTGGTAAAGACCCTTCTCACTATTGGCATAAACCTGGTGCATCACAGCTCCAATGCCAAAGGACGCTTGGCGTGTTTCTGTGAGATACTGGAGGCTGTAACAACACAGCAGTATTTGATGCCCTGGGAATGACACAGGGGCGGTCTGAGCTTCTGGATCCAGACATCCAGAAATGCTGGTATGCCCGGGGGGATGTGAAGAGGTGACCCTGCTTTGATTTATTAAGATGCATTGCACTTTTGAACTATGTCAATGTATTCATTAAATTATCCCAGTATTTAATTTCTCTCTATTCCTCTAAACAGATTGCTTTGACAGTTCATCTCCTTGCTTCTGTCCTTTACAACCATTTAGCACATCACTCCCTTCTCCGGCGCACACCCCAGCATCCATTTCCTCGTGCTCTCTTTTAATCGCAGCCTGATGCTGAGGAGCATTATTCTTGATTGCTTGGCAGATGCCATTATCTTGAGCTTATATCTTCACAATCACATTAGCCATTTGCACAGCTGGGCACTTACTGAAGCGAGGCAGGTTAAGCACTACACTCGAGGGGACAAAACGATGGAGGCCCACCTGGAGTTTGGGCCAGGCCTCTCCTGAGCTTCATGCCATTAGCAAAAACACTACTGGCCGTCCTTCCATTTGGCTAATGCCTCCATACCTCCCCCTCCGCCCTCCTTTTCTCAACTGCAACATGCTGCCTCCAGATTTTGTTATTTTCTTTCTCTCAACACATGCAGAGGATTTAAAACTACAAAATATATATTCATTGGTTGGCAAGGTGACACAGGTGGGGAAATCCGGAGATACACTCTTACCTTTACACGCAGGTTTGTGCTTGTCTGTGTCACCGAGTTCAAAAAGCATCTGCTTCTGCTGTTATTTATTTATTTCTTAATTTTTTTTGTCACGCTTAGTTTATATTCAAAGTTTGACATTTCACTAGATTAACTGATTAATCAAATAAATTGTTGTTTACTGACACCGCCACTGGACATTAAACTCAATCAAGACAACCTCATTTTAATCCATTAACATTAAAGCTGAGATAAGTCCAGAATGAGACGCAGGGAAAAGAGGAACAGATGGATGTAGGAAATTAGAGATAGCACAGATAGAAGCCAGGAGGAAGAAGAAAGAATTCCCACTGAGGGAGATACCAGCACATCTTTTTTAACTGGAATATTGCTTACAACGGGAGTAAACGAGGCCGACGAATGAAATCAATAATGAGCGAACAAGGATGAATGAAAGCATCGAGGTTGATTGATGAGAAAAAATTATCAGAATAATCAATATGCCTATAGCTGCTGTTCATGAATTAATCACAAACGCAGTCACAGTTAAGGTAACGAGCCATGCTGCTGTAGTATGTATCAGTGCCTACAGCGAAATACAAGCTGTGGAGCTGCAGAGGCTGCATCAGGCAATAAACATGCAGAAAGAGTGCAAAGGAACAAATCTGCTCAATAAGTTATGATACAGAGGAGCCTCGTGCAGTCACATGATCAGAATACACACAAAGCACATTATAAATCTGCATCGGAGCCTCTGCTGTTTGAGACAAGTGCGGGAAATACGTCAAATGCCTATTTTCACCTCGCTTTCGCTGGTGCTGTGTGGTCAGCAGGAAGCTGGTGGACCATAGGTGGAAGAATATGCTCTCATATACGGAGCACTTCTTTCCTCCTGAGTGAGAGGCGACAAAAGGATGACAAATGTTAGAGTGGATGGAGGCGAGCGATCCAGTGGAGCTGCACAGATAGGTGGTGGGACAGAGAGAGGGAGAGGGAGAGTTGGGGGAGAAAATAAAGTGATGGTGCTTGCTCTTTCATCCACCCCTTTACTCCAGTCGCCACGGCAACATGCCTGGAGGGCACTCAAGAGAGGTGTCATCACTGACAAAAACAACAGAGGAGCGGGGAGTGAGTGAGAGCAAACGAAAGCAAACTAGACAGAATGTGTGTATGAATGAGAGATGAAAGAGTGGACAGTAGGCAGTGGATCTACAACTGACTCGGGCTCCGTCTCCTCACTCACAGAAATTCTGACCTTCGGGGGGACTCGGCTAAGAAGCGTAATGAGCATTCATTTATCACTGGCAGTAATTCAGATTAATGTTCGGATCGCTCGGCAAAAAGTTGCACCAACAGAGTCTACGAGCATGTTTATGGGTGTGACTATCACTGATATCCCCTCCAAAAGGGGACACCATTACGAGATATGAAATTGGCAGAGTTAATCAAACCGAGGCTAATACTTAATATTTGGAATTAACGGAGCCATTAATACTGCGGGCAACCATTAGGCTAGATAGAGTGGTTAAACCACCACCGGCGAAATTAAACAGGTTAATTAAAGTCTCCAAATTTTCATACGCTCCCCCCCGAGTCTATATTTCACTGTTTAACACACACACATAAGCACACAGATACACACACATAATTACTCAGACACATGTGTTATTACTGTACTTGTAATGGCCTTCTACTCACTGTATTAATTTTCTAATATTAATGTGATTCTTATTTCTAGCCTCAACCTTTAAAGGGACAGTTTACCCCAAATCAAACATACGTGTTTTTCCACTGACATGTTGTGCTGTTCGAATCTCTAGATTATTTTGGTGCGAGCTGCCCAGTTCGAGAGATGTTGAATGTAGAAATGTGTGTCTTCTATTGAACATAATGGAACTAGATGGCTGGAAAAAAATAGAAAAATAGAGAAATGTGAAAACACAGCAGCCCCAGCCTCCCATCTCTTTCCTGAAATCATGATCTAGTTACTGAACAAAAGACAAATCAGTTTGTGATCAGTTCGATGTGGGAGCAATTTTCTTTAAACCAAACTACACCCACCAGCTGAGAGTATATCAAATCACTATGTTTTCAGTTTTCATTGTCACCGTCTTCATGTCTCTGGAGGTGGACGTCATGAGCCATGTGTGAATCTGACATTATGGATTATTCAACAATCTTCATGTGGTACTAAGATTACCAAAGCGTGCCAAGAAAATACCCCCCACACCATAACACCACCAGCAGCCTGACCTGCTGACAGAAGGCATAACAGATCCATGATTTCATGTTGTTAATGAAAATTCGGATCCTCCCCTTCCCAGGCAACAGTTTTCCACTCTTCTGTTGTCCAGAGTTGGTGAGCCTGTGTGAGTTGTAGCCTCAGTCTCCTGTTCATAGCTGACAGAAAATCCCAGTAGATCAGCAGTTTGTGAAAGACTCAGACTAGCCTGCCTGGCACCAACAACCGTGCCACATTCAAAGTCCCTTAAAGCACATTTCTTCTGCATTCTCATGTTCAGTTTAAACTTCAGCAGGTCATCTTGAATGTGTCTACATGCCCAAATGCAGTGAATCGCTGCCATGTGATTGGTTAATTAGATACAGCATTAATGTATAGCTAAACTGATAGCTTTTTGCAGCCAAATGCAGGTATAAGGCGCTTTAGCATTTTCTTCATTTTTCAGACCCACAGGCTACAGCTATCTCCTGTATACATTGGTTCAAAGTCCTGTGACCGTGTGACATGATATAATCATTATTGCCCCCCCCCCTCCCCCCACCCTTCCCTTCAGCTGAAGTTTGCAGATGCAGTTCACTAGAAAGTTGTTCCTACATGAATACATGAACCACCACTTGGACGCCTACTGGATTACATGCCTGAAATTTTCTAAAATTCTTCATGCCTAAAGCTCAAAGAAAATTGTGCATTTTGTGTGCATGTTGTGCATGTGTATAAACAAGATCATTTTAGTAAAGTCCTGGAAGGGAGAAAGACAGACACTCAGCTATACATCCCAATGGCTGAGCCCAGAACCAGACAGCTCTGTGTTATGTTGGCTTTGCCTTTAAACTGTCATCCATTTGTATATCAGAGACAGTCCACTACGGTCGTTGAAATGTGAACAGCCTGCTCATAATTAACTATTAAATGTGTGATAATGAGTCATCTCACAGCCGGAGAGGATATTATTCTTACAGTGTGTTCTTCCATTTTAATCTCACAGTAAACCCTGAACCTAGTGTGCGCTTATGGAAACAGAAACACACACACACACACACACACACACACACACACACACACACACACATCAACTTTGACGTGTGCTCTATTTTTAAGGTCTCTTATTGTGATGAGTCAAGGAAAACCTTTTATTTCACGTATCACAGTGGTCACATTACCAGTCTATATAAGACATAAGGGATCACTTAAGCGCTTTAAGGGACTCACTATGAGAAAGTTTACTGAAACACTATCTTCTCAGAGAGTTGGGAAAGAAGGGAAAAAATCAAGGGGAATGTAATTAATTAGAAACCATTAACAAATGGGAACATGTGGAATCAAACAAATGGATTCTTCGCATGCTGCCTCTCAATAGTGATTATTCATAGCTGGGTAGACACAATAAGACAAGGAAGCTGGAGCAAACTATCCACTGGGTGCAGCACTGACTGACTGACCCATTTACTAATTAAGAGGTGGTGCTACACAGGCGTTTTGGAGGCTTTAAGGTTTGCAAAATCAATATCCTTCAAACTTAAAATCCCCATTCACCTAAAACTCAAACATAATGCTAATTCTTATGCTATATTTAACTAATCAAATCCCTTGCTACAATGCAACTGATCCTTTAAGAAATCAATTTATTTTCCTTTTTCTCCACAGTCTGTGAGACAAGCGCGTGGATGTTTTGAGGGGGCGGGGCAGGAGAATAGATGGACATGTGGGCACATCTCAGCCATCAGAGGGCGGGTTTGTAGCGTTGTGTGCGCAGCGTGTGGCTGCTGTTGCTGCTGCTGCTGCTGCTGATGGTGGTGATGATGAGAGAAGCGGCAGGTCACCTATAGCTAAGCAAATCTTTACAGCAGAGATCCGGATGCGACTTTTAAGCGTGTAAAGAACAATAAACATCGACCTTAGCTGTCAGTTTTGAATGTGGTAGATTGTCTTGCCTTTTCTTTGGCTCTATTCCTTTTTTTCTGGTGAAAGAACTGGGAAAACAAAAGGTGCAACTTGAAAAGTGCTCAGACGGGCACGTGATAGAAGTCCGGCTAGATTTGGCACAGGTAAAGATGCCCAAGTGGGTCTCATCGCAATGGGATTTGAGTTGAAGAACACGTAACACTCAGAAGTCACCCCCGCTTCAACCCGCTGTTAAGGTAACTGGGAACTTGAAAAGGCGTCTTGCCTTATTTCTTTGTTTCTTTTTTTCTTTTTTCTTTTTGACCGCTGGGATGTTGTGAGCGACGCGTCGCCTGGGATAGAAGGAGCGGGGACGCAGAAGGAAAAGGGGCACCAGAACTGGACGAGCACCGGAGGGATTATGGCTCTCGCAGCGTTTTCTCTCAGCCTCATCACGCTGGCGCTTACGAACTTGCACCTTTCGAGAGCCAGCAATCGGCATGCGGTGTACTGGAACAGCTCAAACCTGCTGTAAGTGGCTTTCCGCATTCACGCACACGCTCTCCCCCCGTTAGCAAATTAGCCGATGCCCGTCTTTGTTGATGCACACCTGTGCTGATAACTTGTTTACTAGACGGTGAGCATCTCCTGCGGCGACTCGCGTTTATTTACAGCACAGCCTACTGAAATACTCCACAAAGCACACACACATATATAAAAGAAGAGTTTAAAATCAGGCATTAACCATAACTACCTTCTCTTTAAATGTTAAATAATAACAAGTTTCTGTTGTTTCCTTTGTTCCCAGTCATCTGAGTGCAGTAAATGCATCTCCACTGGGAAACTGTTCCTGCGATGCTACTTGTGTTCACCCCGCCTGTAAAGTGGCTGCTATATAAATATTTCAATTCTGTCTCAAATGTAGTCTATCTCCTGCCTCCCGGTATCGTGTCATTGAAGCAGTTTGCGTTTTCCCTGCTTTCACTTGTGTGCTGTCCGTCATCATCCCTGCCCCCCCATTCAGCATCAGTCAGTGCACAATTCAGCACAAACTTTCAGAAATCAGTGTGTACGTGTGTGTGCGGTCATTATGAATGAGTATGCTTGCCAGACTCACTCGTCCCCCCTGACTTTATTCTTGCCCTCTGATTCCTCCAACAGCTGCAAGGTTGCTTACCTCTGGCGAGCTTTCTCAGGCTCTCCTCTCTCTCCCTTCTACTTCTATAAAGCCAGCTTGCTGTGGGGCAGAGATCGATGTGGATTCTACTGCCTTTGTCTTCTCATTAGCCAACAGTAAATTTATCTTTCTCTCATTCTTTTATCTCTTCTCCTCACACAGC
>VOQJ01043942.1:0-23782 GCA_015052665.1 Apistogramma diplotaenia
CTCTTGTTGCCTTGTTGGATCTCGGGGGGGGGGGGGGGGGGGGGGGGGGAGGGGGGAGGGGGGGGGAGGAGGAGGGTGTCCCCGTCACTGCCAACAACAACACCAGTCAGCAGGCGCAAGTCTGCCTTTTGCCCAAAGACAACAGAAACAAGCTGAATGTTGGAAGATGTATGTTTTTCAGCTTATAATGTCTTTCTCAGGTGACTTCTTCATTATACCTCCCCTGAAACAACTGAGGAGTCCGAACTTAAAATAAGCAAGCCCTGGAAATGAAGACCGATGATGACTTTTTCAGCACAGTTACGTGCTGAAAAAGTCATCATCGCTGTAATGTCAAAACACGGCAGGAAACTTGCTATTAAGACCTGACGGTTCCATGTAGCTGCAGCTTGTGGAAACTATAATAAATATGCAATAAATGCGCACTCTGGATTAAATCTCCACTGTATTCCGGAGGCGTTCGCCAACACACCAAACGTGGCTATTAAAACAAACAGACGCACTTTTTCCACTCGCAGGGATCCCTCGCTGTCTGCCTCAGACATGTATACATACATGTCTGAGGCAGTTGCGGCATATACACAGATGAAGTTGTTTTCGCTCACAGCAGCAGCAGCCCCCTCCTCACACAACCTGTCAGCTCGGGCTGCAGTTTGAGGGGGTCTGCCTGCTAGGGTTCAATGAAAATCCCATTTGCATTGAAGCTACAGCTGCTTGCACTACGTCTGCTTCTGCTACATTTGACACGTTTAATATAAATACATTTATTAAACTCAAACGTCTCAGCGCTTTACTGGAGCGTCTGTGGACCGAGCTGTTCAGACTGGAAACGGGAAAGCACCGGTGTGAGACTGAAACTCAGGCTGTGTTTACCATTTTTAAAAAAAGGGTCGGGTTAACCAAATGATAAAAATAAAAGGATACTTTCAGTTTCAGTTTTGCTTGCAGAGGTTTTGATGTGTCCAGTTATCATTAGTCATTTAACAGGTTAGGAAAGTCTGGGCTTTTCTCAAACACTGCATCATCTTCTTAAGTCAACATCACAAATTGAAACAATTTAGAGCCACGGATGCAAGCGTCACCTATTTAACTCTGAAGTGGCGGCAAAGGCACATGTAAACGTCATTCGGCGATTAACTGGAAAACACAAAACGGCTCAGGGCAACACGAACCCAATCACCCGGTCAGGGGTGAGGGGAATTTCTGCCCAGATTCAGTTCCAGTCAACACTGAGTCACCGTAACACCCTCATCCAGACTGCCGCCTCTTGTTATCTTTACATGCGCCGGTGGTCCACAGAGAGCACATTACTCAACGTGCACGACAGAGCAGGAGAGCGATACCCTCGGACGCAGAACTACAATCAGTGCGTGAGGATGAAGGAGAAGCGGTGATTACCCGGAGCGGCCTGACATTTCCTCCTCGCGGTCGCTCTTTTCAAACCACAGCTATGGCCAGAAAAAACACAGTCGGTTTGTTGACAAGATCCTCTGTGGGAAGTCATGTACATATAGAAGAAATCATGGGGATTTACCCTCCACAGAGACAACAAACTACACTTACGCTAAATATAGCTTTTCAAAGATTGTTTATACTGTAAACCACTGTTAACAATAGCCTTACTGCTGCTGCTTTTCCCACGCAGATGCACCGGTTTTATCTTACCCACTGCTGTGGTGTTTGCAATCATGACTTTACACTGATATCCCGCTGAACAACACAATGGAAACATATGGTTATATCACAGCGGAAAATGAAGGCAGTGTTTTGAACCACACGGCAGCAGCAGCATCCTTTTTTAAAAGAAAAAATAATTAAATTTGGGACTTTCATGTTCAGAGTATTTCACCCAGTGTGTGCAGCTGCTGAACATCACAGGACCACAACTGATCAACACACTCACGCAGCTCTGACCTTTTCACCACTTCCCTTAATTACACCGCACACATATTATTCCAGATGTTCAGATGTGAAGAATTCCTGCTGCTGTGGAATGTGAGCCACTCTGAAAAGTATAATGAACAGTCAAAGGAGAGGTCCACGCAGGTGTGGGTGGAGACCAAAGAAATTTTTATATAATTATATATATATATATATATATATATATATATATATATTTCCATCCTGCAGCACTTTATTAATTACTTTCCACTTTGACTGGGGGTGGCGGGTTGTTCCACTGGGTAAGCTAATGTAATTCTTGGGAAACTATTTGTAGCTTAACAGCTAAATAAACAGACTACAGTAGGTAGAGCTTTGCTTTAGTTAGAGTTTGTAGCGGAATTACTCTTCATATGTGACATTTAAGTATTTATAAAGTATTTAATTCACATTTAAGAGGGGAACCTGAAACAGTAATCTAATTAAATAATAATGTAGCGCTTTAATATCACAAATTTAGAGGAAATTTAAATTTACAGAGCAGAGAGACATGAGCATGAGAAGTTCATGTAAAAAACTTCCCGCAGTACAGTTTGAGTGAGGCTCTCACCTAGAAAGAGGCAGAAGAGATCCACCGCGACCAGCAGCTTCCTCCTGCTGTGGTCTTTGCAGCTGCTGTTGCTCAGTGAGCTCCCGCCGGTCTTCGTCTCGGCTGCCATGGCTTTCTCATAGATCAAACAGCGTTGCATTTAAAACGTTTTGCGTGTTTGGTAAAAAAACAGAGTTGGGGGGGGGAAAAACTTGCTACCAGCCGCTGAGGTGACTTTGTTTCTCTGTCTGAAACACGTGTCTCGCTGAATCCCGAGGAGGAGTGGTCACACGGGTCTGTGTCTTCGGTCAGTGGGAAAACGCACGCTGCAAAAATCTACTCGCTCCTCACTCCCGGTTCCACTATCCTTTAACCATCCTTTACCCCGCGCCGTCGGGATAATCACGTCCCGTGACAACCTCCCAAGAAAGCCACTCCTCCCGCTCCTCCTCCTTCAATTAGTTCCATGTGCCCGGTTTCTCCTCAGTGACTCCCCCCACTCACCTCTCAGGGAAACACGGCAGCGACAAAACTGATAAACGTGGGCCGTAAAACTTCAAATTATGGAGCAAGTTCTCATTTTCCACTTTAAAGATCTCACAGATGGAGAAATTCAGTAGAAACATTTCCCAGATTTTGCATCCATCCAACCATTTTCTTCCACTTATCCAGTTCAGACGTGAGTGGGGGTAAACAGACTGTACTTATATAGTCTCTTTCACCCACTCACACGGATGCATCCGGGGCTACGTGGGGTTCAGCATCTTGCCCAGGGATATTTAGACTACAGGAGCCAGGGGTCGAACCATCAACTTTGTGATTAGTAGAAAACGTGCTCCATCTCTGCAGTCAGCATAGGAAATAAATACAGAAAAATGACTTTCCATCTGAATCATTAGAGTTGACTGAATATCAACACTAAATCAATGCTGGGCCAAAGTAGAAACACTGAGGAAATCTGACAGTGACACTGTAATAACACTGATTCATAACTGCCCAGTTATAAATCACTTATGATGTATTTATTTGTAGTTGATCAGGTGACAATGAAGTCAAAAAGTCATTGATTTATAAAATTAAAGTACTGCCACATGCCCCCCCAAACTCACCCCAGGTTATTAATCACCTTGAGGCAACTTGTGATTTGCCACCATATAAATACTGTACAATCAAATCCACAGCAGAGCTAACACACACAAACAGCTCACACTCAGCCTGTTTAGAAGCACCAGCTAACCTCACACACATGCTGGACTGTGGGAGGAGTATCTGGAACGACAGGACATGCAAGCTCCACACAAAGGCCACAGCTGGCTGGTGAATTCAAACCCAGCAGGTTCTTGCAGTGAGGGAACAATGCCCACCCCCACCCTGACTGTGACTTTGAACACAAGACTGCATCTAGGGTCCACAAACAGCACAGGAAAACCAAACAGTGTCATAAAAGCTTAACTCAATGTCATCTATTTATTAAATGTAACACTGAAACAAGAAAAAAGAAAACATTTCTGCAAACATCCAGAACTAATCAACCACAGGTGAACACTACTGTTACTGGTATTTAGACAAAGTGCAACTTGTACTCCTCTTACAGTGACCTTAGAGTAAAGGAAAATAAATGAACAAACATTCACAACAAGCAGAAGATGAAGCTGCAGTTACACAGCAGTTCCACCACAGTTTACGAGGCTCTTGTCTTCACAGCAGAGGGTCGAAATCACCTCCACAGCGCGGCGATTAGGAGTCAGCGTATAGCGGTGGGGGAGGAAGAAGCTCCAGCTCTGTGAAGTCAGCTTCTTGATCACTGTGTCTCACAGGGAAAAGAAAAGAAGGGGGGGGGCAATCACATCAGTTTATGATATAGATGCCAAAGAACATTAAGTGCTACAGTGCTTCCATGGGTAACATCTGTGGGTGTGGGTCAATACCAAACTAGGCTTCACTTTCTGATCAGAAGGAAACTTACGGATAGGGAGGCTCCTCGACCGCACTCAAGAAACCTGGATAAAGACCAACAGATACAAACGCCGCGTTAGCTTTAAACCATCCGTGCTGAACCACCGACACGTCCCCAGGCCACTTACAGCAGATAAAAGTCATTTTCCATTAGGGGAAAGTCTCCAATCAGTGTTTACACTCTAGTGCATTCAAAGGGATTTGTGAGCACCCCGTTTTTAGCTCCACCATTATCAGTGAGGGTGACATGTGGCGGCAACAGCGGAGACGTGGGAGAGGAGGGGTGGGAGGACTTACTCTGAGATTTGTCACTAAACAGGACACAAGAAGAGGAAAGAACGGTGTTGCTGAATATACACAACACAAGCAACCCAAAAATACTGTCTGAGGTTAAAGGTGTTGAAGAAAAAATAATACTTTGTAAAGGCTGCTCCTCCATCATCAGGCACGTCGCCATGTTCATCTTTGGTCTGCTGAAAGAAGACTGCGAGCTTCTGCAGGGCTTCGTGTTTGATCCTGAAGGGCAAAAGCAAAAAGGTGCGAATTCATTTTTAAGGGGTTTTCTTTTGTCCACCTTCCTTATTCTTTCACAGGAATACAAAAACCCGAGGCGGTAACAAGCCTCCGCAAGGTGAGAATAGAATCTAATTACAGCATCGCCTGGATTAAAGTCCTCGGAGCAGTCTTACCAGACTGAGCGATTCTTCTGAGGAATTTTGTTTGAGGCTATTTTTTTGGACTGACTGGAACAGAAGACAAAACTTTAGCAAGTCTGTGCTGCCCTGAGATTTCAGTCAAAGTCAAAGCTTTGTGATGAAAGGCTCAAGGCTGCTGACGTAAAAACCTCTGATGTAATGCTATCAAAGAGAATTTCATAATTTAATGGTCTAAGCTTTTGGCTTCACCTAAACTCAAAGTGGACACTTCAGTGTAACAAAGACCCTAGTAACGGCCATTCTTTGTCTATTAGATGTTGGCAAGTAGGTTTAAAAAAAAAAAAGCATCACGTTCTGGCCAAATATTTACCAGTTTAAGCATTTCTGATGCCTTTTCCTCTTTGTACATGATTAGAAATTGAATAGTGTTTGCATTTATGCAGCTGCTCACACAAAAGAATCAACAGGAACACCTCACAGCTGATTGTAATTGGAGTTTTTGATGATTTTTTAAAAAAAAAAAATAAGATGTCAAATCAAGAAAATCATACACAGGTTAACAAAAATAGAACCCAACAGTTAGTTGTCGTCCTGGCTCGGTGATTCAGCTTTCTCAGACTGTTAATCAGCTCATCCAGTATGTTAATGACAGTTTTTAGTCTCCTGTAATCAGCAGAGGTCTCCAGAAACACTCCCTAAAAATGATGCAGCTCGAAAATATAGCTTCAAGGGCCTTTTGGGGAAAAAAAAATTATTCATTTGATTTTCTTCCCATCCATCTTTAATATTTACTTGCTCATTAACACACCAAGTGATCCTAAATTGCCACACAACACATATCCACTTCTTAAGCAGTGATGCTTATGAGAGGGGAAATAAGCATCTGCTCCCTGTGTTTGAGACTTACTGCGAGTGTAGGTCTCTCAGGTTGGCGTCATTCAGTGTGTTGTGGGGACCGACGTGAACACATGCTGCCAAGCGAGCAGATGAAGGGCAGAGGTGTAAGCGGAAGGGTGAGACAGGAATGGGGTTAGTTATAACACAGGCTGAAGAGGGAGGAAGTAAGAAAAACATATGGTAAAAGTGCCCATCAAAGGCCTGCTGCAGTCTGCCATTGCATGAAACAACCAGAGTTGCCTTTAAACAAGAAGGGTGGGGGGTGCGAGGGGCAGCTTCTGTTAGCCTGTTTCAACTTCAAAAGGGCAGGACACAGAACGTACTCACACGTCTCGGGCACTGAAGCAGACTGCTGAGAAAAGCTGCTGTAAAAATGGAAGAGAAAGAATATTTACTTCTCATTTGGCATCAGTTTAAGAAATGATACGGATCCAAAAGCTGCTTTGAATAAAAAGGCAAACGCTCTTACTGGCTCTCACTGAATGGCGAGAGGGTCTCATCTTCATAGGCCCACTCCTCACTGTCATCTGTGACTGTGTGAAGAAAGAAAGGGAGGAGGAGGGGGGGGGTACAATTAAGCCTGGTAAGCATGCTGATGAAAGCCTGTGAATTCTTTCACAATCATAAAATAACACACAGCTGCAAAGCACATGACAAGCAGTTAAGTGACACAGACCAGGTATTGTGATGTGATACAGGCTGGTCCCCAGCCTGAGTGCAGCAGCACTCCGTCACTCAACAAGTCAAAGCATTATATAGCACTGAACCCGCGCTGCAAAACCCACTACCGAGCTAAATGTCATGCAGAGCCTCCGGACACTTACAGCTGCTCGTTAGAACAGGACGGTTTGATGATCTGCAACAAAGAAAAAGTATGAATCATGACTCACTGTTGTAGGAGAGGCAAGTTACATGTTTATCAGTGTGCTGCACTGTACCTGCTTCCAATGCTTAGGTTATCTCCCTCCTGGGTGCTTCCTCGCCCTGCTGCTTGAGCCTTCTTGCCAAGTTCCAGCATCTCCTTGATATTCAGCTCCACATTCATCACTGAAATATAGCCATCTGCAAACGGCGAGGGGAGAGCAGCTACTAAGAGCACAAAGGTAACAGCAGCGAGGTATAAAACGGTGAAAACAGAAGCATGAAACTCACATTTGTTGTTGGCGTCTCGGGCCAGCCATTTGCCTTTGGGACAGTTGGTGGTGCGGATGATGCTGACCGTTTCCCCGCTCGTCACAGGCAAGTCATTCTTGCGGACCTTATTGGCCACCATCACTTTGGCGTGATACATGGGCTCTTCATCCCCAGTCACCTACAGAGTCATATAACAGTATCTAAAAGACGGTACCAGCCACTGTGACATCACTACTTGTTTTAGACAACATTTGTAAACTTAGAGACTGACAGCTGTGTCACCCTCTGCTGGCTGTCAGGCTCAGAAAAACTAAATGAACACCAGCCGTCACAGGGCAAGCTGAAATCTAAAGTAGCTCCATCTCAGAAGAAACCATCCTCCTCACTTTGAACTTCTTTTTCATTTCATTCTCCTTCTTCTCCCTCTCTTTTTGCTCCTTTTTTTCCTTTTCCAATCGCTGCTTCACCCTCTTCTTCTGTTCTTTATAGTCAGCGGGGTTGGGAGTGTTCATTATGCTGAGAAAAATGTGAAAAAAATATCTATATGAGTACTTTATTTTCCTCCTTAAAATCACATCACGAGTAAGAAGGTTATTCATGATGTGAGTAATCATAAACATACCTGTGCATATGATTATGGGCCAAATGTTCTCCGGATACACCAACCCTGCAGTTTGAAAACCACAGTAAGAGCAATGTGTGTCTGTCAATGACGGAATAAAGATCTTCCATGTATTTTGGGGGGGGGGGTTACATACCATGGATTCTTCAGCCTTTTAACACATGATGACTCCTTTTTGGGGGGAAATATTATAATTTGTTAGAGATTCCTACAAAGATATATTTTTACTCACTGTGATGATTAAATACTCTGAGCTACCTTTAGTTGGTTGTCTGCATATGGATCTGCAAGAAAATTTAAAATCATGAATAAACATCAGTAAGGGATCTTCTCTGCACAGTAAAATGTGAGGACTTACTCTTCAGGCTGCCTTTCCGTTTATTTGAGCTGTGACTCAAAGTGAATCTGTTCATGTTCTCCACCTCTTCATATACATTAGTATATGTTTCATAGCAACTGTCCTGTTGATGTACACTGGAAGGAAAACAGATACAAATAATATTGAAGCACACTGTAAAAGAAAAAAAAAAGCAAACTGATTCCAATTACTATAAAACTTACCTTGAGTGGCTACTAAGCTCCGTTTCCTCTGGGAAAGACTGGCACTCAGCAACTCCCACATCAGTTTCATCAGAGGGAGATTTAGGAAAAGGCTCTACAAGCACCTCTTTGCTCTGGGGCCTCTGCTCTGGGACAGCAGCCTCTGGGAACTCTAACAAGTTTATTGGTTCGGGGAAGCTGGCTGGATCAAGGGGTATTATGTTTTCACTGCCAAGGTTCAGATCTTGGATGATGGAGCTCGCACTGGCCCCTGCGGGATCACGCGCTGACACGTCAGGTTGTGGACGCTCAGCGCCGACAGCTGTGTGAGGGTTAGTGCTGACTAAGTCTAAGGCCTCCAGTTCTAGTGCAGCAATATCAACACCTCCGCCTTCTGCCGTCTCTATCTCTATATTCTCAAAATCTGGAAACTCGGGGGCCGCGAGCAGAGGGTTGGAGACGGGTGGGTGCTCAGACTCTGGCTCTTCAGCTGGTGCTTGGCTAACACTCGGTGACACCACTATAAGAAGAAAGTAAAAGCAGTATTTGGACAGATGTTCAGCCTTACCACAAAGAAGAAGAATGTGAACTGCAGAAAGGATAATGCTAAGTCACTGATGCTTAAGCCAAATGACTGGTCACAGAGCTGACGATACAAAAAAAAAGGGGGGGGGGACATTAATCTTTATAAACAGACTTTTCTAACTAATCAAGGTCACTATGTGGACAGCACCCAAGGGTTAAAACCTAATACTAAATGACAATTCAATGTTGGAAACTAGATTTTTATGTAAAAACGTAGCATAGTGTTTAGTAATGTGGTTTCTTCATTGTAACAAAGCTTCTGGGCAATAAATCTTATACCGTTGGAAAGCCTGTTTCTTTCCCCTTAAATGGAGCCACATTAGTAAGGAAAATGCATTTGTGGGTTGAGCAGCAGAGTTGAGTATGTGGGTTGTGCTCATGAAAAACTTGCCAGATGTTCTCCGCCAATGCCAAACAGCCTTTTCTGCTATTAACTCTTGTTTGGTGTCATTTATTGGACTGAATAACTGCTGGTTGAAGAATGGGATGCCGTCCCACGGCAGTGTGAGACCAGCATGAGGAGGACGTACCAGGCTGCTGTGGCTGTGTATGGTTCTTCCACATGCTACTGTTTAGAGGCCCCTGTTTATTAAACAAACTGTTACATTGCCAATATGTCTCGATTCTTTAGACCTCAATCCAATAAACACCTAAAAAGAGTCAATATTTCAGATGTATGGAATTCATAAATCTGCAATATTAATAAGCTTTATCATTCGTCTAGTATCATTTGTCCAACTTGAGCGAGTGTTCATGAGATTTTGTCAGTCAGAAACCTGCATTAATATTCCGACACCTAACAAATGCAGTTCGGCTCCATGCAGGTAAACTGCCCACATGACAGTAAGACGACGATAGGATTTGCGGCAATTCATCAGTAAATCACTGTTGCTATGTTGTTGTTGACTTACTGAGATTCACATACCAGTAAAGAGAGGCACACGGTACTGGTTGAGATCTACTACTGGAGGTCTGGGGGGCTTTGCCGGCACTGGCCCCAGGAGTCTCAGGTCAGGCAGAGGCTTCCTTAGTGGGACACATGGTGGATGAAGTTCAGTCTTCACCAGCAGATTTTCAGGATGATCTCTGCCAAGCTGCTTTTCCAACGGTGACTCTTGGGGAAACAACATTTAATAAATGTAAATTAGCATTAGCAATCAGGATATATAAATAATACTGAATATTTAACATTAACACATACAGTATGAGAAAACTGCAGACCGTTACTCTGACATCTGAATATAGCTTACTGCGTAAAGAGCTGCTGGCTTTGAAGAAAGGCCGGGCTGAAATACAGGCCAGGTGTGGAAGGCACACTGGCGGGGATACGGGTGGGTCACTGGTCTTCGGTGGTGAAGTGAACTTCTCGTCTGTGTTGTCAGGGGAATGCAAGCACTTGGGTTTGGAAGAGATTAGTATGTTTCGACATGAGAATTTCTTCTTGGCCCTCTCCAAAGTGCTGAAAACTTTATCGTCAGAATCAGCAGTGGTTTCTGCTGAAGGAGGGGTGACTGGGCTGGAGGGGGGGCACTCAGTGCTTGATTGGTCACTCTGGGGCAAAACCCTATGCTCTATGGTTTGCTTTTCCACTGATGGCCACTCACCAGAAAGGCTACACGGTTTGGTGGTCAAATGATCATACGTGGGCTCATCTCCACTTTCTCCACTGACCCTTGATGCTTTAACTGACCTGAACGGAAGCAGCAAAGCCTTTTTCTTGATTTTAGTTTGTGGCAAGATTTCTTTTCCTGGCTCTGGTTCCATTTTGTGCTCGCTTCTCGCTGCCATTTCTGCTCTCTGGTCTCTTGCAGGCAGGACAGGAAGCACCAAGGGCATGTACCGAGAATGCCTCGCTGTGCCTTCTCCATTAGTAAGCCCAGACGACGGGGAGGTCCGCTGAGGTTGAGGCGGGAGGTAAATCGGTCGCTTGCCTCCAGACATTCGCAGCGCATCTCTGAAGATGACACGAGGAACTGCTGGTGTCTCGTTTTCTGCAGCAGTATTAAAACTGCTAACCATAGGGGTGCAGTGACCTCCAGGTGGAGGAATGTGTTTGGGCTTTTCAGCAACAGCTGGCCGGCTGGTTTTGGATTGAGCCAGGAGAGCCTCTTCCTGAAATTTGGCCCTCAGTGCTTTGACGTTAATTGGTCCCTCCTGGATAAAATAATAACCATTAAGTAAAAGAAAGCACACTGGTAGATGGTCATTTTAAGGAGCAGGACCCAGTACTGACACACTTTCCCCCCTAATTTTCTAAGAGATATATAAATTTATGCTCCATCACTCCTGCAAAAGCAGGTAACACTTGCACATACATTGTAAAACAAATCGGATGAAAAATTTCCCTCCATTTCTACTTCTACCATTAAGAATATATGAAGTACACTTGAAATACTGAAGGCAATATTTTTGGGTGTTTAAAGCACAATGTGACAGTACAACTGTGCATATGGGGACAGCATGTTGTGGTTTGAAGATGAGGAATGAGAGTTATTCCCAACTGTAGAGTTTGATGTAGGAGCCAAGAAATTGTGTTTGTTTGCTTGTTTTCCCCCAAAAGCTGGCAAATACAAATTCTCTGGTTTAAGTTTTTCAGACGTGAATATTTCTGGCTCTCTTTTGTCTTTGTCTATTATTGTAAGCGGAATATTTTTGGAGTTTGGCAAAACAAAACTGCAGCAGTCTGGGAACTGTGAGACATTTTTCACAGGCCTTTGATCATTTTAAACCAAAGTGTTTACTGGTTAAATAAGAAACGTCAACAGACTCAGTCTTCATTCATCCATTGCCTTAATCAGTAATGAAAATACCTGTGAAATATCGGTTTTTCATTAGTGATTAGAACACCGCGAGGACTGCAAACTGTTAGCATTTCATTTCACATTTAACTGAGTTGGAAGAAAAATAATAAAATTGCAAACAATAATTAATTTTTTTCTTTCTTACTATCCCAGTAAGCTATGCTGTACATTTGTATTACATGGAAAGTTCAACTAGAAAAAGAAAACGTAAATTAACTTTAATTTCAACTGGCCTTTAGCCAATTAAAGCTGCTCTAAAAAGCCTTTTAACTTTACCTCTTCCATTGTAGCTCCCGTTTTTCATCACTGTTCAGAACTGCGCATTTGAAACACGGCTTAACCTTCAATAAGGCGCCGCTGTTTATTCTTTTGATAACTTTACCATGATAAATCCAGAGACCTGACAGTTTTGGCTAATCACAGTGAAGGCTAAAACAAACAATTTGAAAGCGCCGCAGAGTGACGCACCTGCGTGCCGCGCCCGACCTACGTGCGCGTTCACGTTTGTTTGATCGACGAACTCCGACCGTCAAAAGGCCCCGCGTGCGTGTGGATAGGCATTTATAATGATAATACTAGCTGGGACGACCTAAAGGAGCGTCCTGCAACTACCAACATTTTTTCCACACTAATATAGTGATGGTTCTTCCTTCGTTCATATGTACGTCTCACCTCTCCAGTAAGATTCATGAAAGGTACCATGTGCATGTTTGCTGACAGACAAATAGTATTGCAAACACGGCCAAACCTCTGCTTTTACCTTGTTACTGTCATCTCTATTATTTAAATAAATGGATCACAGCACTACAACAGTGAAGGTTCGGTTTTAGGTGTGTAAAGTTTAGATGAGGGAAATCATGAAAAAAACAAACTTTCTGAACTGTTGTAAGAGCACGTGTTTACTCTTGATCAATCATTTACTGTGACTGGTCAAGACAACAGTGTCGGGAGACCCCTGAGATCCGTTCTGGATCACAATATCTGATTTGTGATGAGGCTGTGAGTCTTTTGGAATAGCTTTTCAGTTTCACTATGGGGCCATTTATTCGTCTCCTCCTTGGCTTATGCACGTTGCATCTGTTTAGCAGCTGTAACACAATTGTGAACGCATCCAGGATGCCATGGACAACTGCTAGAAACAGGTGCCGTATTCTTCATTACAACACTTCTTGCATTTACACCTTAATAGCTATTAGTTATTATATCCCATACACTGTGGGAATTACAAGTGGAACTAAGATAATAATGCCATTATGTCGCCCAGTGGGGCTGTGATGAGGAGGGCCAGAGCTGTGAGCAGACCGACACCTATCGAATGTAGGCTGGGGAGCTGGTCATCTTGGACACCATGTAACGCCTGCACGGACAGAAAGGTGATGATGCTTTTTTGCCACTACACTGCTGGAATTAAACTTTTAAATATGATAAATAGAAAAAATGCTTGGTATGGGTGGCTTGTACAATATCTGGCTACTGCAGCTCTCTTCCAAACACTATCACAGTTTGTTTTGCAAAGAAGCCCAGATCAGTACACCGATGATCAATATGTCCAAAGGGAGCACAAAATTACTGGTGTTTGGACTCTGTCCCTGATGTTTTTGGCAGCTCTCCCAAGACTTAATAACTCTTTCACAAATATGAAATGCTGTATGATTTTAATTTAAGGATTGTTCCACTATGAACCTGAGTAAATTATTACAGTAAATTATTTCATTAGTGGTATGAGGGAATGGATACAAATTTAACTCATTTTTATCTTGGTTTCAGTTCAGTTTCCGCTACTTAGAAAGACCCTCGCAGTTTGGTGGCACTGAGTGTGTTGATATACTCTGGAGGAGGGAGACATGTCCCACATCAACCACACAGTGTGTGGTGGATGACTACTGTGGAGAGAGCTTCACCTGCAAAGAAACAGGTGAGGACCATCCATTACTGTTCAGACAGCAAATGCTCACAAGCTGAAGGTGTGTCAGGAAGTCAGTTTTTATACATGTGAACGTGTGCGTGTGTGTTTTCTTGCTTCGTTTCCAGGGCGCTGCATCAGAAATTTGCTTCGATGTAATGGAGAGTCAGACTGTGATGACTCTTCTGATGAGGACAGCTGTGAAAGTTTAAACCTGAGAAACGACAAGTGTTCCACCCTCATGCCAATCCCCGGTGCAGAGCGTGGCACACAGGGGTAAATAATGTGTTGTGATGACTGCTGCTGGTTTTAATAATAGCTCACATGCTGTAGTTTATAACACTTATGGAAAGTGCTAAAATATGGGATTTCATTAGCAACTGGTAACATCAGTGTGGCTGCATGGCTGCATCCATCGTTTACAGTGCGTGTGTGTATGTCTTGAGACTGGTATATTCCTGTGACCTTGGTACTAGGGATCCACAAAGGGTACCTGGGTAGTTGCTAGGCAACACGATGATATCATAATAGCTGCTATAGATAAGAACCTTCAGGGGTCTAAGATGTAGCTGTGCACCAAGTTTGGCTGTTCCAGTCCTGATTGTGTAGGAGGAGTTGGCGGCCAAAGAAGCAAACACACAGACAGATACTTTGTGTTTTACAGTAATAACATTTTAAAGGAGTAAATAAGTCATAGCTGGTAGCGTGAGAAAAATAGTCCAGGTCTGCATTTCAAGTTATAATTCTGCAGCTGTTGAAGTTGTATAATAAGAAATTCCAGTTTGGAGTTTTTTTAGACTTGAATTCTTTCTTCAAATCTTATCTAAATGATGATAAACGTTTGCCTGCCTCATTGCTTTGGATAATGATGTGGAGTACCATTTGCTGAAGCATCAGCCCACTCCATCATCCAACTAGTACAATGAAAACTAACATGTGTAAGGGAAAGCAGAAACAGACATTTTGCCCCAAAAGTTAACGTTCCTACTGAACACAGAATAAAAAAAATGATAGCAAATAAAAAAGAAAGAAAAAGGTTTGCCAATCAGATTCTTTGAGTTTATATTTTTAAACTGGACAGAAATGAAATGACACCAGCCTAAGATTTTTGATAGACATCAAAAATTCAACAATCACACCCCATCTAGCCATAATACATTTATTTTGTGTGAACAAGAAAATGATGTGACATATGTCACACAGTGCTACAGTGGACATGGAGCATTAGCAGAAGGACAATACTAAGAGAGCAAGTTCTAAGGTCAGAGAGCCAGCAGGTGTAATTATGCTTTATGAAGTTAATTTCTTAATCAGCTTGTTAATTAGTACATATCAAACAAGTGAAATCACTTTTGATGCTTTGTGAAGTGGTTGATATAAATTACAGTGTCCGCATGATTAGATTAATAAATTATGTACAGGCCAGGTAAATATCTTGTTCTGTAATATATATATATATATGCAGTCCTATCACACCTTTGATATACTTGCACATCACACACTCTTTACCTTGAATAAATGTAGATCTATACCTAAATTTAATGACTTAATCTGAATCGTTTTCTTTCTTGTAGTTTTAATGTCTTAACTAAAGAACTCATGGATCATGTACTTGACCCAAAATATTTTGGAGGAGAGTGTGAATATGTCTATAATGGCGAATGGAGAAAATTCACTTACGATGCATTCTGCGAGAACCTGCACTACAATGAAGATGAGAAGAACTACCGGAAACCTTACAACTACCATACTTACCATTTTGTGGTACTGTAATTATTTTATTTTAATTTAAAAAAAAACAAACAAAAACAAGTGGCCTGGACAAAGATATTGAACCATAGTTTACCCTGTTACAGGCCCAAGCATCGTCACAGGGCTCTTCTGAATATTTTGATGACATGCTGAATGTGCTGAAGGCAACTCAAGGAATGTCATCATCCCATTCCGGCTTCACGTTAGGGGTTTCCAATGTGGAAGTGGGGCTGAGCAGCCGCTATGAAAGCTCATTTCTCAAAAACATGACACAGTTTAAAAGCGAGGTATGATCTGTTCACCCAGAGGCCAAAATTTTTGCACTGAAACAAGAATGTGGCAACAATGTGACATATGCATGGCACAAAATTTTACAATGTACAGTACTGTGTAGAAGTGTTGAGCCGCTGTTTATTTCTTTATATTTTGCTATGGGAAAGACATGGAAATACAGTATATAAAACAGTTTGCACTGTTTGTACTGTTCAAATGAGAATAAAAGTCAGTATTTGGTATGAACGTTATTGTTCAGCACAGCCTGAGCTTGCTGTCTTGTGGAGAAGGAGTCTTCTGGAAGAGTTCTCCAGGCTTCTTTACGGACTTTCAAAGTTCTCCTTTGGATGTTGGCTGCCTTTTGTTCTGGTCTCTGTCAAAATGATCAAATGCTTCAATAATGTTAAAATCCTGGCAGGCACAGCACCACGAGTCTGATTTTGGGCCTGAGTCATTTGGTCTGGGCCTTGTAATTACAGACAAATGTGCAAATGAAGGAAACAGTTCCTCATCTAGAAAGAAAAAAACTGAGTGAAAGCCTAAATAAAAATGCTGTGAACATGTCCAGGCTCACTGCAAGTATGTTTGGGACCACTGTCGTGCTTAAAAATGAAGCCATCCCCAATCATATGCTGTTCCAGATGGTACCGCATGGTGGATCAAAATATGATGAAGCTTTTCTGTGTTCATAAATCCATCAATTTTGACCACATCCCCAACTCCACTGGCTGAAATGCAGCCCCAAACCATGACTGAGCCTCCACCATGTTTTACAGATGGCTGTGCACTCACTGTTGTACCACTCAGTCTATTTCAAATGTGGCATACCTCAGCCTTTTCTCTGTTTCCCTTACTTAAGGATGGCTCTTTCCACTGAGACCAATCTTTCTTTGTCAGTGCATATCTCATCTCCTGTGTCAGGTTTTTGCTGGATTTTATTCCATTTCTTGAGAGATACATATACTGTAGACACACTGCACACATGATGAAAAAGGCCAAGTTTTTCAGCTCATAGCACCTTGTTGGTACAAAAATATTGTTTTGTGCCTGCTATTTTTCTGACATTTTTCATAGAGTCAAGTAAAGAAATGGGAGCAAAGGGGCCTGCTAGAATTCGACCCAGATCCCTTAGCTGCGTGTCTTCCCCCACTCGCTCTCCCCCACCTTCCTGTCCAAAAAACCCACGTCAGTGTCCTATCAAATAATGGTGAAAAATGCCTCCAAAAATAATGCTAAAAAATTACAAAAGTCTGCCTTCTTGAAAGCAAAATATAAAGAAAGTAGGGGTGTCTCAAGACCTTTGCACATTACTGGATTTCACCTGTTTTTGAATTTCAAAGTTCAAAATCTTCCTGCTTCATTATTTTTCTTTTCTTCCTCAGGACTTAGGGTTCATTCGGCTTCGTTCTGAAGTGCAAACAGCTCACTTCAAGATGAGAACTAAGGAGCTGATGCTTCATGAGGATTTCTACGTTTCACTCATGGAGCTCCCAGAGCAATACGACTTTGGGATGTACTCTCGCTTCTTCAACACATTTGGGACCCACTATGTCACAGAGGGAACCATGGGGGGAACCCTGGAGCACATCGTGGTTGTCAACAAAACGGCTATGAGAAACTCACGTACTGGGGGCTTTGTGATCAGGATAATCTGCCACGCGAAAACATGGGATGTAAAGTAACCGTTATTGCATCTTTTTTACCAATGTTTACAGATATTGACAGTGAAGAAGCTGGAAAATGCATCGGTGTGTCTCTTGGTCTCAACCGTCCGATCGGCAACGGTGCAGCAATCGACGTCAAGGTGAAAGGAAATTTTTGCAATAAAGAGGGAAAATTCAGTAAAGGTGAGAAATGCTAATTCTAGTTACACTAGAACTAGTTACACTCCTGATAATACGCACTCAGCTTGAATTTCTTTTCCTTATTTGCTTTATTTTTTTTAACTGTTTCCATTTCATATAAAGTAAAGCTGTTGTAATGCTGTCAGAGCACAAGGGTGATAGTTTTGCTTTCTTTTTGGAAGCACAGGTGGAAGAAGTAATGAGTCAATTGTTCACGATGTCTTTACAAACGTAAAGGGAGGAATCACAGACACGAGTGCTGGCGTGATGGCCCTCAGGAACCCCGACATATACCAGAAGTGGGGGGCATCTCTTAAATATAACCCAACAGTCATTGATTTTGAGGTAACTCAGTTACTTTATGACGTGTGACTCAAGAGGAACAGTAACTCTTGTCCTTAAACAGAAGTTATAATTCTGATGATCATTTATGATGACACAGTGATGGCATCTGCTTGTAATGAATCTTTCTCTTTCTACTCGTCCTGTCTCTGCACTACGTCCCCTATAAACTAGATCATGCCGATTTATGAGCTCATACGCCTCAGCACAGCTGCTGACCACGTAGGTAACAGGTTGGCCAACTTGCAGCGAGCTTTGGATGAGTATCTCCAGCAGTTTGACCCCTGCCGGTGCGCCCCCTGCGGGAACAATGGGATTCCTGTCCTCTCAGGCACTTCTTGTAAGTGCATCTGTGAGTTAGCCTACCTCGGAGACGCTTGTGAAAAGTCCAACCGAAGAGGTGAGACATAGGAACAGTCAAGATAAGCAGGTTCGAATCACCAGCAATCTCTTATTAATACAAGTGGTGCTTTTTAGCTTTGTTCATCGATGGCACAGACATGTGTGGTTAATTTAACTTGTTTTTTCTGTTTTTCCTCTAGTTAAATTAGATTAGTTAAATTCTGGATTATTACCTCTGCTTACCAGGAAGGCATCTTGCAGCCTGGACATTTAATAACCATTTTGAGTTTGAGTTCTGTTCTGGGGTTTCAACTCTGCCTGATCACACTGTCTGTTTTGGTTCAATTCAATTTTATTTATATTGCACCAAAGCACAGCAGACCATTGCCTCAAGGTGCTTTATGCTGTAACGTAAAGACCCTACAATCAAAATGACCCTTATGAGCAAGCACTTGGTGACAGTGGGAAGGGAATATTACAGTATAACTAAGGCAGGTTTCAGCTATATACAGTAAGCTATAAGCTATATTAAATAGAGAGCGACAAGAAAGGTCAAGTTTTTGCCTGCCATTCTACTTTTATAGATAGATAGATAGATAGATAGATAGATAGATAGATAGATAGATAGATAGATAGATAGATAGATAAACCAGAGGTCTGAGAGCATATGATATGATATGAGAGCAGTAATACAGTACTGTAAGGTCTTAAAGATAAGATGGGGCCTGATTATACAAGACCTTGTATACGAGAAGAAGGATTTTATCTTCTATACTGGATTTAATTGGAATCCAACAAAGAGAAGCCAATATGGGAGAAATATGCTCTCTCTTTCTAGTACCTGTCAGTACTCTAACTGAAGCACTTTGGATCAGCTGGGAGACTTTTCAGGGGGCTTTTAGGACAGCTTGTTAATAACAAATCACAAAAGTCCAACCTAGAAGTAATAAATGCATGAATTAGCATTTCAGTATCACTCCGAGACAGGATGAGGGACATATCATGGTCATAAATGACTCCAAGAATAAATTTCTGGTTCGACACCATGTTTCTAAGGTTTGTGGGGCCAAGTACAAGTGCTTCAGTTTTATCTGAATTTAGAAGACGGTATGGGCGGATCTACCGGGGTGGCATGGGGTGGCAAGTGCCACCCTAAAAGACAGCCTTGCCACCCCTGTTGCCACCCCAATTGGCAGCAACGAATAAAAAGAAAAGTTATGGCCAATTTGTTGTTTACGCGCAAGCAACTCCAATGTCCAACTGCTCTGAACGCAGCATGAGATTACGTCAGAGCGACAATAGACTGATATGTTTGGAAAACTGAGTGGCGCAAAATAAGGGAGCCAGGAGTCCAGAGGAAAGGACGCACGGGAAGAAATTATCTAACAAGAAATTAAACAATGAAAGCACCGTGCCGCCTTTTGTGTTCAATAAATATGCCTGAAGGCTAAAGAGAAGTGGAGTCACGTCTCGCGACTAATATATGTTTCTTTCTTAATTATCATGCATTTTTTGGCAGCTGCGACCAATACTCCGGAGCAACGGATAGTCCAAAAAATACGATAGTCACTTTTGTCAAAAATGTAGATGGAACCTTATAATTCTAAAGGATATGTTGCCACCCCTCAAACACTCCCGCCCCCCTCTTGCCACCCCAAAAATATTTTTCTAGATCCGCCTCTGGAAGAAGGAATTTAGCAGGAAATGTGTCTGTATAACATTCCCACAGTTTAACCAATAGATGCGTGTCATTTGATTTCATAGATATATAAAGCTGGGTATCATCTGCATAGCAATGAAAATGTATGCATTGCTATATAATAATAATACTGCCTAAGGGAAGCATATTTAGTGTAAATAAAATTGGTCCCAGCACAGAACCTTGTGGAACTCCATAATTAACCTCAGTGTGTGCCACCTTACTGGCTGCCGAACGAACTCACCAGTCATTGCGGGGGCCAGCAGCACTCTCATCTCCTTTGTTTGTAAGGGTCTCTCACATGGTATGCTTGTGGGGGAATGACATGGTGGAGGAAGTTGGGCAGTTTGGTGGCTTGGCACCACTCACAACCCCCTGTCTGCTTCCCTCTGTTGCTCAAAGGTGTAGTAGTTAACCCATTTACCTTATATCCAAAAGATTCCCAGTTCCAGATCATGAGGAGCCACAAATCCAGCCTCAAGGGGTCACAAAATACTGCACTCTTAGTACCAGTCACCAAGCTTGGATAGATGGCAGGGTTGTGTCAGAAGGAGCATCTGGCATAAACTCTGTGCAAAAATCTAAATATGTGGGTCCATCTGCTGTGGTAGCTCACTGGAAAAAAGGGAGCAGCTGATAGTACCTTAATTTTTGCTATAAACTATTGCCTTTTGCAGCCTAAAGCAACATAAGAGCTATGAGAGCGAAGCCAATCAGGTGATAATTCTGTATTGGTTCATCATTCATATTCAAGTAGCCATGTAATGTGTTGTTAGTGACACTCAAACATTATGAGTTGATGATGGATCTACATGGAAAAAATCATGCTGAAAATTGAAAATACCTCATGATGTAACTACAGTGAAGCTTAAAATGATGTAGGAAATATTGGAGGTGTTGTAAGTTTACTACATCTTTCATTTTTATAAACAGAAACCAAGATAAATGGATCGTGGTCCTGTTGGGGGGCCTGGTCATCCTGTACATCGAGGAGGAAGACCAGGACAAGAGTTTGTAACAATCCTCCACCTGAGCGGGGTGGAGCCACCTGCTTGGGCTCTGCGTCTCAGACTTGGCCCTGTTAAAGTTTCTTTCTTGAGTAAAGATATGTTAACTGCTTAGTGAAGGCTTTTTGTATTCCTTTGTAAACATCAGAGTGCTCAGAAATGAAAGACAAAGTTAACTTTCTGGATTTCAAAAGTATAAATAAATACATGTTCATGCAGATTTTGTGTGCACATTACTTTATATCAAAATGCCATTATACAGTAACGTGCAAAAGTCTTGAGTCAATATCTTTATCTTTTTCTTCTAAGGAGCCAGACTTTCCTGTCATTTTCTAAAATGGTCTTGAGCAATAGTTTTTCAGGCATATCAAACCCTATGGATACTTTTGGTGGTACGGTGTATATAAAGAAATCAGATACTATCACTTATACAAGAATCATTATGTCACACTGGGCAGTCAAATATAAGACAAATGCACCACAGACGAGAACCTGCTGATTTATAAATCTTTATGGCATCTTTGACAGAAGATGTTAAAAGCAATCAGTCGACTCTTGCTGCAGCCCTCTGCATGTCATGCCTCCATTGCCTGGTGCAGGGTTGTTACACTGTCGACTTCTTGACTTTTGCCCTCCACTGCAGGATGACCACACCCCCCAGCAGCTCCAGTTGCCATCAATGGCAATTCCTATCAAAACAAATCATAGCATATCTCATGACAGTGTGTCAGTACGATCAGAGCACAGAAACAAACAAATAACACTGCCAGCTGATTTGTATTAAAATTTTGGTCTTTTAACCTTTTTGCCTATGAGTTTTCTCACAGGCCCTTCCAGTGTAGCCAGATGGACACAAACAGTCGCACCTGGTACCTGTTCAAAAGGAAGGAAAAACATTATTCCTTCACCAGCACCACTAACTGCCATGATAATAACCATCACTACTGGTCACATTTAGGGACACAGACACACACACACACACACACACACACACACACACGCACCAGAAAAATGGATTGTGATTAGATGTGTTGGTGTTATTTGCTTCCTGAGTCATCATTAAATTTGATGAAAGACAACATCCCTATTAATCAATGCTAAACTTAACATAGCTTAACAAAACAGCCAACTTTCTGTGAATCTTACAAAAAATGACAATTACCAACAACAATAATCGTCTGGGTTACCTCTCAGAAAAGCCACTCCATTGTTGTGACAGGGAGCGCAGCGGCACGGACTGTCTTCTTCCAGGTACTCTGACAGGGCTCTCTTCAGGTTTCTCTTCAGCATGTCATGATGGGAAAAGTCTCTGGAGGTCACCAGCTCATACAGCGGTCGTGTCTAATGAGACATAAATCCTGTTATGAACCCGCATGTCTTTTTACTGTCCAAATTCTTTTGAATTGAGCTTGTTGTGAAGCCACACAAATGCCAAAAAGTGACGGTGCTGCAGCAAGGCAGCCCATTTGTTTTTGGCACATTTGCTATTTGGCATCATTTTCTGTTTGCTCTTGTCGTGGGTCAGCTCACTTTGTACTTTGCCTCTGTGTCCTTGTGCCAGCACTTGTCATGAATCAATTAGTGAGGTCAGATTCCTCGTGGATTGTTCTATTACAGCTTTGAGTTGAGAATGAGAAATCTTTTAAATAGAACCAAAAAAGTATTCCTTATGTTCATGTGAAAACAGATTCTAATAGAAAACAAACAGATGAAAGAGGAGAAGCAGGAATTCAGGCACAGAAACGCACCGTTTGGCGAATGAAATCGGGGTTGAAGCGCACACCTTCACCCCATAGCCTCATCAGCTCAGGGGTGGGAAGCGTCTTAGACAACAAAGCAGCGACAGATTCGCTACTTCCGCCTTTCACGACAGCACTGAAGTCCTCCACCACACTGTTATTCTTCATCTCGTCTGGAGAGCCACAGAATTACTTACTTAAGCCCTTTTGCCTGATGTAAGACAGACAACTTGTTGCAGACTGGAAGAAATGTGATCAGAATGTGAAGAAACTCCACCTCTCATCTCGTTCAACAGGCCATTACAGAGTCCAGACTCTACCCCCGCTGAGACATAAACGCCATCTATGTTCACGCCAACCTTTATACCTACATCAAAACAGTTCTTGTAGTCTTCTAAAGAATAATCTGGAGGGGAAAAATGGCTGAGTTAAGCAAAGCCTGGTTCAAACAATCATAATGTGCTGATCTAAATTTTGTTGTTACATCTGGTAAATATGGAAACACTGACTGAGCACATCTAATTTCTACCTGTCTTTGCGAGCCTCTCTTTGTTCAGAATAGTGGTGTGCTCATATTCTCCTCCGAGGGCAGCCTCAGTGATGTAGTGGGTACCGTAGTCTCTGTAGATCTGCCTGTATTCCCCATAAACATAAGCCTTGGGCAGTGAGCGTAGGCGCTGCAGAAACTCAGGATGAAGCATTAAATCATCCGGCTTTAGCACGTACTGGGCCAGCTCCAGCTCTGACTTGGCCCTCACAAACTGGTGGGTCTGGGGATCAGAGAAGGCAGGCCAGAGTTACCATGCTGCTTACTGTCTAAGCATACAATGGAGGTGTTGCACATGTGGAGATTTTAAAATACACTAAGAAAGCTGAGTTGAGTTTGACTGCACAGAATCCTGCATACATGCAAAAAACCAAAAACAACAAAAAGAAATAAAACCAAACCAAAAAAACCACAATGACACCTCACATTGCCAGAGGCACGGCGAATCTCCTGAACTGACTTGCTGTATTTGTTATCATTGTAGTTGATGCCAAACTCAAAAACGCCTGGAAAGCTAAAACCGATTGAAACAACGGTTTTGCTCCGTCGCTCCTTCAAAGTGTAGTCCATGTAGTCGTCGTAGGACGTAAAAGCCTGCAGGCTGAAATCGTAGGAGCCTTTGGTCTGCAGACAACAAAAGCATTTGGAGTGTTAGATGTTAAAACTAAATTTT
>VOQJ01043945.1:0-13612 GCA_015052665.1 Apistogramma diplotaenia
TTCCAGAAGAAGACATGGGCCACATTATTGATATGAGAGATGGCAGAGCAATTAGAGATGCAATCTGTGTTAACTTCTGAATAAAAAGAAAAAAATTCTCTACCCAAATGAAAGCCACAGTGCTTTAATGTCATGTATTTATATTTATTGCATGCAAATGAAAATGAAAGAGTTAACAATTTGTTCAAAATATAAAATCTGTCATAGCTGTGATCACCTCACCCACATTTAACTGATGCTCCAGCAGTTGTATTTCTAGCTTAGTCTTCTCTAGCTGCATGTTTAGGTGTTCTTTTTTGAATGCAAAGGTTTCAATCTTTTCCTTCTAGTACAGCTGTTTCACAGGTAGCTTTAGGGACAGGGAACATTATAAAATTGCAGTTGCATTTCTAGTCTCTCATATGAGGTTCTGATCAAAGGTTCAGATTCTTACAGAAGAAAGTTGAGCTCCGTATGACGTCATTCTAGTTCCGGTGGCGAGTAATATAGACTGCGTGTCTTCTTGGCTTCGCCCGTTTCCATGGTGAATCGTGTTATCTGCCTTCCATTGATGAGGGCTTCTTTTATACTCGCGCTCTAACGTAACTCAGGGGTAAGTTGACTCAGAGTTAAGTTACCCAGTTGATATCCCCTGTTCTGAAACCGAAAACTCAGAGTATCACAGAGCGGGGTAAGTTGACTCAGAGTATCTGCCTTCTACCCAGGGTTTGTTAACCCTGCTTTCTGAAACGGGGCCCAGGAGGCATCAAAGTATCATTAAAAACGGAGCTTTACGGGTTTTCCCAGTCGATTGGGTGCAGGCCTCACAGCAGGAAAGTCAATAGTTAAGGCATTTTCGTAACACAGACTCACCTGTGCAAAAGACACAACAACAGTAATAACTTTAAAACATAAAGTCACTTCAACTCTGTGACCAGTGGATAAAAATTATTAGAGTTAAGAGTTAGACATCAAATTTTTTATACTGTTTTGAAAAGTTTACAGACTTTGGAAAGTGCATTGTAGAATAAACCGTGTCTCTGCCTTTCACCCTCCACTGCGATAAGCTGAAGCCAGTTCTGTAATCGTGTTGGTCGGAGGAAATGTCTTTTTGACCCTTAAATGGTGCGAAACACTAATGTATCCTTGTGGCTCCGTGGTGTAGTGGTTAACACTTTCACAGAGCCGGTGTACTCCTGCTGCCGGACCCGAACCGGGATAATTGGAAGGTTCTGACACAAAGAGCATAACAATGTGCAAAATCAGACGTCACTTGTGATGGATTCCTGATTCCTGATTATGAGCAGCACGTTGGCAGAGCCTGACCTCGGTCAGGTATCATTTGGCATGCTGTTTAATCTTTTTCAACCGAGGAGTCCCTTTGCTTTATGCAAACTTGACCTCTGACCTCTTCCATGAAGTTATAGTCATTATTGCAAACTATAACCATGACCCTCTGCATACCTGTCAAAATGACAAACATGCAGAGTGCCCATGTTGACATAAAGTACATCCAGATACTCTGACTGACTCGCAGGGCTCCTTATCTTTCACCCTGACCAGTCTGTGTCATTACGAAGCTGCTCGGCCTGTCAGTTAAACACAAAGTAACGCCAAACAGGTAAAAATTATTGATGCAGTTGATCAAAAAAAATTTCCATGTCTTTTCTCAGCCTTTTGTCACTGAAATGTTTCCACAGAGTGCTGAGATTGGCTTTAATTACCAGCTTCTTAAACAGTAAGAGTCAGGGGGAACTTGTGATTAGACGCTCCAGACAAAGGCATTAAAGGACAATGTTTTCTTTTGTTAACAATTGCTGTCAGCCAAATGCAAAAAAAACCACACGGTGATTCACAAGAAAAACAATAAAGCACATTTTAGATGCAAATACATGTCGATTAAAAAACCATCAGATTCACAAGGCCTATTGTTTGGTTTAGTCTTGGTGAAGAAGGCTGGAGAAAAAGAATTTGCAAGGCTAAAACACTCAGTCAAAAAACACACAAAGTATCTTTAAATGGCACATAAGCAGAGTCTCTTAGCACTACCAAGCACGACTTGTTTTTCCACAAAAAGCGAAGCAAAGAAAGCATCACCGTATCTCAGAAAATCTCTTCGTTCGACCTCAGATGCTTGAGGTCAATGGTGGAAATTGTTTTTTGTAGTCAGAGACAAAAATAAAAACTGAGCTCAGAAGTTTGTAGAGAAGGCCTCTGCTTTACTGTCGGACACTAATTGGTTTTGCTGCCCGAGGCGAGGTGATGGTAAGCTGAGGCGGCAAAGGGCCAGAGAGCTGGAGCCACAACCGGAGCGGAATGTGATTGACAGCTCTGCGGCTTGCAGGATGAGGCTGTGTCCAGACGGAAGATGAGTCATAAATGTGTGCTGAATGATGGCAGTCTGCAGCCGTTTAACAGTGTGTACGAAACTTATAACAACTGCTGTGTTTTCCTGGGAAATTCCAGTGTGATCCCATGAAGTTTCTTCCTTGTAAAGGAGTGAAGATTAAGTCTTGCCAACTATAATTGTACCACAGAAATCAGATGGACCACATTCAAAAACAGCTTGTTTTGTAGGACACTATTTATTTTTTAAAAATAATGGTGGCTTTGACCATTAAACCAAACACAATTTTACCACAAAGTGTGCAAGATCACATCACAATTATGATGTGGACATTTCTGAAGCAGAAACTGAAAGAAAAAGTTATAAGTTGTTTTGTTCACTGTAAGATTTAACAGCAACAAAATAAAAAGCATTTTTAAAATGTGCATGTTAGCATACTTACCAAATACGACCTTTTGTTGGCAATAAAAAGTATTAAAAGTGCAAAGAAGTATTAACTTCTTGTAAAAGCATGCGTTCCTGTAAAGCCTGTGAAATCGCTGAGGCTCTACTGACATCTTGTGGAACTTATTCTCCCTTCCTGTAGCTCTGTTTGCATTTTGCTCTCTACATTTCCTACAATGAATCAAGCATATTTACATTTAAATTTACAGAGTGAAGAAAACGCCCAGCAGCTTTATGATGCATCATGATGATCAAATATTTAGAGATTGACAGTGACAGCTGATGTTTCCAGATAAAAGCTATTGTGCACAGCACATGAGGCTGCTCTGCAGCACATGCACTGAACAGGAAATGAAGCCTTTTGGTTTGTTTGTTTTTAAAGTGCTACAGATAAGTTTATCATTGTTAGGTGTAATAGTATCTTAAGCAGCTCTACCATGCATGAGGTGTTTACAGTAGCATCTAACTTGGGAAATTTAGCAAAAGGACGAGCCACACTTACTGGTGTTAGGTTCACTGGTCACTCTAAATTGTCCATAGGTGTGAATGTGAATGGTTGCCTGTCTCTCTGTGTATAATTTCTAGCAGACTGGGGGCCTCAGTCTGCTGGTCTCTTTATGACAGTGTGCCCCCTCAAGTTGGGCTCTGCAGTATTTTTGTAATATGAATTATTATGGGTGTAAACTTTAGCTAAGTGGGGGATTGTTCAGAGTATTTTCATGGCAGAGGCTTAAGTGGGGAGAAGATCCATCATTGTGACATCTAATAGAGGTTATAAACCATGTTGGTGCTCTGGTGACGTGTGTTTTTTTTAGTCCATGTGGGGAAGAAACTGGAAACGAGCCCAAAGGTGATTGGTCTGCATCAGGTTTCAGGGGACGACACTGTGCAAATTAGGAGGAGTCAAAGGCAAGTGGGCAGTTAGGATTTTCAGTCATAAAATGATGCACCTGCTCTTTGTCTCTTTCTCTACTTCCTGCTTCTCTCTTCCTCCTTCTTTCTTCTGTCTCTGCATATTTCTCTGTCTCTTCTCTGTTTCTCTCTTCTTCTTCTTCTTCTTCTTCTTCTTCTTCTCTCTCTGTGTGGTCTTTTTGTCTTAATTCTGACAAAAGAATTAAGACAATTCTTTTGTCTTAATTTAATTCAGACATTTAATTCTGTTAAATGTCTGTGTTTTGTGTAATTAATATGTCTAATAAACAGCCTGCACCAGAACCTGCTCATTCCAGTGATTTTTAATTTTATTTGGAAACGTTGGTTTTAATGGAGTTTGAATTTTTGGCCAAACAGCGCATGGGGACACCTGAAATTATGACCCAACAGTAAATTCATCCCACTGGTCTGATCACATTGCCACTCAAACAACTGTGTTTACCCGTTTAGCTCAGGCCTCTCGGGCTGTCGTAACATATCTGGGTAAGCAAGTTGGCCGCGGGTTCCTGTGTCTCTTTCCCCTGGAGTCATGGCACCAGAGGTGGAAGGCAACCAAGTAAATACTTCGTTGCTGTACTTAAGTAGATTTTTCAGGTATCTGTACAGTACTTGAGTATTTATTTTTCAGACTACTTTTTACTTTTGCTCCCTACATTTTTACGTAAATATCTGTACTTTTTACTTCTTACAGTTTTGAAACAGACTCGTTACTTTAGGTTTAACGCTTCTGAGAAAAGTTCGCATTTCCGGTCAGGGTTTATCTTTTTGGAAGTTGTTAGACGGGGTGGAGACAGGAATCAGACACACCACAGAGGAGACTGGAAAGGGCTGGGCGAAGTCGCACTTTGCATAGAGGCTACACGCTGGTGAGGAAAATGAGTGACAGAAAAGTGTCTGCTATAGCTGCAAGAACAGCTGCTGTGTTTCCACAGCGAGAAAAGAAAGAGCAGTTCTCTCAGAGATGAAGAAAGATGTAAGAAAGCTACTTTTACTTTCTGACTCTGAGTACGTTTCAGAGCCTGTACGTTTTTACCTTTACTTGAGTAAAGAAGTTGAACTTTTACTAAAGCAATTTTTAATACAAGTACTTGTACTTGTACTTAAGTACAGAATGTCAGTACTTTGGCCACCTCGGCTTGTGGATGGCGCAGACAAAGGTTCCTGCAAAGTGTCACACTGTGACACAGAAGATGAAAGCTGATGGTGACAGTAATCCTTAAAATGCTTACGGTGAAAACTGTGTGAGTGCAGGGGAAAGAAGCATGCTCTCTCAATACTGGCAATTGTGTGCAGGCAGACAAACAGTTTAACCTCAGTCAATACCATGTGCAGTATCCTCTCAACATCATGAGTTGTTAACTATATGCCACATGAATGGTCATAAAGATTTAGTACCAATCTAGAGTAAAGAAGGTGTCTCATATTGGCAAGCTAATGCTACTGAGCTTAAGTTTGCTATACATGCCTTGCAGATGCAATGTTGTGTGCCTGCTGATATTTCATGTATTTAAAATAACAGGAAAATTCCTTAAATTGTATTGGAAAAATTCTGTTAAATTACAGATTTTTTAATAGTGTGTATAGTGTGTAAATCAATGCAGTGAAAAATGGTAGCAGAGCTTAGATGATGTAGCTTTTTTACAGATGGGCAGATATGGGCAGGTTCCTTCATGCTGAATGCTGTCCTCTACATAAACATATTAGCAAATCACAATGAATCACATTTTCCTGTTTGTTGTTACTGAGTGTCTCTAGTTAAAGCAAGGGCCACTGATTGTTACCAATAGCAACATTAAACAGGTGAGCTGTGTAATTCTTTGGCTTTTAGTCAATTGTTACTTTAATTCCAGTTAGGCTGGCTCACCAAAATCAGTGAGCCGAATTAAACTGGTCTACCTGTGCAGATAGTAAACCAGGCCCAGGGGCTAAAACTCCTCAGCAGAAACCAAACGGTATTAAAAAAAATGGAAACTGCCTCCCTAAGAGCCGATCCTTACCCTGAAGGTACGGATCACGGAACATGTCACAGGCCTGTTAGTGTGGAAACCTGCTGGGGATATGGACACAATCTGATGCCAGCTTCTTCTCCAGAATTTCAAGGTTGTTACAGTTGTTTACAAACATTTTACTTCCATTTTTAATTGTGCTTAAGCTTAAGCTACTGGTGCATGAATTACATATGTATAAACAGTCTGTGATTAAAGTCACAGTTGCTTTTCTTGCCTCTCAACTGAAAAACCTAACTTGGACTAAAGGACTAGATGCAGAAAACCATTTTGCACCATTTCTCGCCGATCCCAGAAGCACACAGAACTGGTTTATGCAACCATTATCCAGGTCTGCGAATGAGTCCAGAACCTGGAGTTATTTTCAAAAGCCTTTCAGGATGGCTCTGACACTGAGAACAATCTGTTCTGGTGAAGCAAAATATTTAAGGAGCATATCCACCCCTTAATGACTCAAGACAAGGGCTTTTCTTTATTCTCTTCAGCCATTCCACTTTCACTCTATAAAAATACATATAAAAAAGCAGTCCATCTCTAAATGCATTCACTTCAGCAGATTTAATTAGACATTCAGTGCCTGAAAAGGTCTTGAACTTGCTGCAGAGGACCCAAAACTTCCCCTAAACTAAAAGCTTTTTCTTTTAAATTTCCCCTTCCAGGGAAGCTGAACAGAATTACTGTCGCTGCACAGACTACAGCGCCATTTAGGGAAGTCTGATTCAGTGTCATGTGTGTTTCTATTGCTGCAGGTTTAGCCCTGCCTGTCACTCTGTAACCCCACCTGATAAAGTAGGGTGTCAGCTTTGACCACGAATGATGTCTGGTATTCTGGTGATTTATTGTAAACGAAGCATTTCAGTGAAAAGAGCCTACTGAAGAATGAGACTGTGGTCTCTTTGAACACAAAGCCCAACCCTTACGTTTCGCCCAGTGATGTTTGTTGGTATGAGAATTTGTAAAAAAGATGCCATTGAACATTGAACAGATTGTTCTTGTTTGCAGTTGTCTGACTCATGTCAATAAAAAGGCAGCATGATTTTTGTTGGTCTGAACACTTTATTCAGTTCAGTTTACAAAACCACAACTTTGATCACTGTTTCCATGCAGAGCTTGCAAACAGGTTTTTGCATGAAAACATTTATAATTAATCAGGAAATGCATCATTTCCTGATAAGTGCATATGTTGGTTTACTGTGTATGCACTTTCTAAATACATACAGTATGCATTCTTCATTCTGCTTACTCATGGCCACATAAAGGTAATAAATGGAATGGATTTGTTTGTATAAAGCATTTTTCTACTTGAGTGCTTGTAGATGAGATAATGTCAGTCACTCTTGGCCTTTGATCTTTTCATTAAACAGTGTTGCTGCTATGTTTCATGACAATACAAGGTGGTCATTCAACTCAGCCCGATATATTTTTTTTCTATGACATTTGTCAGTTGGCCTATGTGCACATGCACGCACACACACACATGCACGTGCACACAGCTAATGATTTTATAAGGCCTGAATTCAATAGTATAAATCCTTACACGATACATACACTGTATAACTACTGTTTTACAGCAATGGCTTCATTGTTCAAAAGTCAGTGTTCACCTGGCACTCACTCATTATTATTATTGTGCAATAACATTCCATATATAGCTATGCGCACACACAAACACACACACAAATCAAAGAAACTGTGATTCAGCAGCTTCTAGAGTTTGATCCTTTTTTCCCAATAAGTCTGACCTTTTCCAGTAAATCCCACCCAACAAGTTGGCAGCTTGATGAGCCCAGATTGTCATTTTGTTCCCACAGTACTGGTTGCAAGTTTCATATTCGTTAAAAACCTTATAACAAAGCTCAAAGCTGTGCTGTTTAATTTAGATCAATGTAAAACCCTGTTCTTTAAAGAAAGTAGCTGTAAAGTACAATGAAGTGTAGCTACAGTGTAACAGGAAAGTGCATTTCTAAACCACCGAACAGTTACTTTAGTGGTAAACAAAAGAGAAGTAACCACAGATTCACTCTAACAAACTTCTGTTATGTTTACACAAGTAGACCTGAGGCAGGAGAGAATGGAGATAACTTGGACCAATTTGTTCTCTGGCAAAGAGTGAATGAAAGGAGATGTGATTTCTGTGTGTAGCTGTCAGCCAAGGAACAGAGCAGCGCTTAAACAGGCGTCTTTCTAAAACTGATTACTTCAGGAAGTTTCCTGTAATTGTTGGGCAGTACGAAACTGAACAACATCTTTGTTTAAGATCGTGGCTCCGAGCTAAATGGTGAATCGTTATTTTTTATTTTCTTCTTGCTTCTTCCCCAAAGGCCAAAAAGAAACTCCCCGGCATTACAACGGCCGAGCTGCAGTTGTTTTTGCAAACCTTTGCTGTCTGTTTGTTTGTTGTTTGTTGCCATGACAACAACTTACAATAAGCTGGTGACAGGAAGTGGCGTGAGCATTTACATGGAATGATTCAAAGCATTAGTGGTGTGTGTTATGGACCTTAAGACACTACAGCCTGACATAAAGTCCAACCTTTAGTCAAGATGATTCCATGATATCATTGGTGGTGTGATAATATATGAAATGTAAATGTCTAACATTTACATGGTCTGACACACATTTTCAGCTTTTTTTAAAAACTTAAGAATGCATTGAAATAAAGATCCAGTGGGTTACACCCCATCCGACATGCATGCACGAATAAACGTGAGCCACCTTTTACAGTACCTCTGATCTCATGATGGTTCACAGATGTTACTCTCATCTATGTCACAAATGAAAGACCAGGAGTCAGCATTAGTCATTTAACATCGCATTTCTGCAAAGAGGAAGTCCGAAATGCTATTTGAAACTGTTGGCTGGGTTAGCCAAACAACAGGCTCAGTCTGCATACACATGATAACACGGAGGAGGGTGGGCGTGAGGGGGGGTTGTGTTCAGAGGCTCTTCAAGACAATCAAATAGGAATTTACCTTCAAATTTACCTTCAAAGTCGCCCTTTCCCGCATGTCCTCCCTGTCTCTCTTCACTTACGCAACTGCCATGAAAGGCCAAAAAATATACTTAAAAAAAAAATTACCTTCAAAGTCATATTTGCCTTCATGTATGTTGGAAAGAGGATCTTTTTTTTAAGATTTTAATCACCATGGAGCTGATTACTTGCTAACATTAAGCTGGGTCACAAAGTTCCAATATGTGCTGTTTTTAACAGCCCTTGAGCTGAAAGTGCACCTGCATGCATAAAATATGACATAGATGAAGAAATGCTTATTCCCCTTCGTTAACAGATCATCGTACCAATGCCCCCCTGCAGCACCTCTGGTTTCACATGTCTGCTATATGTGGAGGAAGTTGCGTGGCTGTGACTGTCAAAAATTGAATCAGCATGAGAGTAATGCCCTCTTATATCTTGCATACGCTTAACATCACATGTGCTACTGGATTTATGTATGTATATATATATATATATATATATATATATATATATATATATGTATATGTGCGTATGTGTGTGTATATATATGTGTGTATATGTGCGGTATTGAGTTTTATAGCGCTGTCGCGTATGAAAAAATCTAATTAGTGTTGTAGCGTTTATGCTGGCGTGCATTCAGCATACATACTTGACTGATGACTGAGTTGCACAAATTAGCGGACACAGGCAGGATGCATTGCAAAACAGTGGACTTCTTATTGTGCGATAGAACTTTGAGAGGAGGCTGTTGGGGCTGTTTAATTCGGTTGTTACTGTTTTTTCTTTTTCTTTCATTCTTTCTTGTGGTCTTTTTTTTTTATCTCGCTCCTGTCAATTCTGCAACTCTTGCTTTAAGAGTTGTTTTTCCTCACGAGTCTCACGTCTTCCAGTAAATCACGAGACATCAGAGTTCGCGATGTAATCTACTGTATGCAAAACTGTCTGTTACTAGGGTCCCTGACAACATTATTTAGGTCAGATAATCAAATGTGAGCTTTCTGTACACTCATGGCACCTTGAAGCTATGGGTGTGCCTGGATGAGTCACTCACAGGTGAAGTTGTGGTGAGTTATTTCCCACTAATGTTGCATTTCAATAACTCTCTCGTGCAGTTTGTTTTGTTTTATACGTTTTCTCTCTATGCTTCTCTTTTTTTTTCTTCATTAAGCCTCTCCACAGCCAGTTCCAGCGTCCTGGCCCTGCATCTGCTGGAGGTGTCTTCTCTTGAAAAGGAATTCCTATCTGCACTGCCTGGTGCTTAAGTCATATAAAGAAAATCTGTCGTTCATTAAGTTTATATTTCTCCTGTATTATAATACGCTCGTATGTACCGGACAACATCAGGGCATGCTCCTAATGAGGACGGTGTCCTGTGGGATGTATAAAAGGCCCACATCTAAACAGTGTTGGCACTTAAATTTCCTGTTGAGAGGTCACCTCTATCATTTAGCATTTTTCTGTGGTGCCACATGTTCACACAGTCTCATGTTTTGAACATCTCACACATTACAGGGTGTGTCTTCTATTCAAAATGAAGTATTTTTGATTGGCTTTTGTGTGCGGCCCAGTTTGTGATGTTAGGAACAATGTACCTGTTGTCATTTGAATGGAAGATGTTATTTAATCTCCACACTGTAGTGAAACTTGAAAGTGTGACACATGACTGTTAGAACAGATTGAATTGATGTTTCCCATTTACTACTCTTGACCTGTTTTGCAGGACCAGTGTCTCATTAGACACTCATAATGAAACAGAGAAAGATTGATAGTATAATTATTCATTTGTACATAAATGAAGTACAAATTTATGGCTATACTATCAAATCTATTTATTTGCTTTATCAGTACAAATTGATAGATGTAATATTAAATTATACAATTCAAAATACTTTATTATGAGGCATAATATAACTTTGCTATAACTAATGACACAAATTCAAAAATATTGCTCTGATAACCTCAGGACAGCTATGACCTTGCTTCATGTCTCCTTTATTTTTCTGCTTAGAGGAAACACTACAGCATACTGTTTCACTGTCTGTATGCTTAATGTTTTAGGTGTATTTTATCATAGGTTTATTTCCATTGATATTACAGTGTGAGCATTTTTCTTTCAAGTGTTTATTTTGAAGAGAAATGTGTTGATTCTGTCTTCTTTTACACCTCACTGCAGTGGACCTGCAGAGCTTCTGGAGGTTGAAGGTAAACAAATACACAGGAAATTATACTGCAGTTCAGATTTTCAGCCACTTTGTAACACAGTTTCACAGAATTCTCCAACCTCCTTTTTCTAAAAGATCCAAACCAAGAAATTAAAGTAAAAGTTGAAACAGACTCAATAAAACAAGAGTAAAACATATTCACAAAAATATTCTCTACATTAAAACCCCCTAAGTTTCCAATACAAAAGCATATGCTCATGAGCCTTTGCATAAATTTCATCTGTATTTGCATCAAATGACAGTTTGTTTTCTAAATCAGTGCACAAATATGTGTATTTCTCCACAACCTCAATAACACGGGAATGAAGCTTTCATGAGGCAGAGAGATGATCAGAGTCGTCGGAGCATTTAATTACATATCTGTTGTGAAGGAGACTCTGACACTAATTTCTATAAAGAACAAATAACAGTGGAGAGAAGACAAAAGTACAAAAAGAGGATAAAAGTAAACCTGATCAAATACTCTTAACTTATATTTATAGAATAGCCTTTATTGTCATTATACAGCTGTACAATGAAATTGGAGTTGCAAGTTAACACCATAGTATGTACTGTTGTAATTAAGGCATAATGCAGCTACAAAATGTAAAAAAAAAAAAAAAAACTTTTTGGCAAGATTATGCACTTATGCAGGCTCTGAGGATATCACTAAAAGGAAGACTTAATTTGATGAAAGGAAAACGCCCTGTGACTTCAAACTGTCCATGGAATGACAAACAGGAGCCAGGAATGCTGAGGGCTGGCAGTTCCTCGTGGTTAGAGCAAGTGTTGAGTCATGCAGGCCTGTAGACCTGGAGCAGGGCAAGTAACAGAGTTTCTGTTTGGCAGCAGGCAGGAACTGTAGCTCGGGGTCCGCAGGGAGTCTCAATGACATATTTAAGCAACTTTATCTGAAGTTGACTAGACTTGTCCTTTTTGATGGTTTCTTGGTGTGTCAAATACAGTGTCGGCTCCCTGAATAGTAAAGTCCAAACGGTGGGGAAACGGCGATCCAAAGCAGGACAAAAAATGGAAAGTAAACATTCGCGGTAAGGCACAAGAAAAAAATGAACTTAAGTTAAACAGGAACTAAAAAAACCACAAAAGCAACAGCCATTTAAATATGACGGCTCAGACAGAACGGAACAGCTTCAGCAATGAAATCAAAACTCCACATTACAACAAATAAAACTCCAAGATGATAATATCTAAAATAAATAGCTAGGGTTTATACAGTAGCTTAAATATAGAACAGATACTAAAAGTCTTAAACTGAAGCTCACAGAGTAAAACTCTCAGCACACCTGGTCCAGTGTGAATGAAATAACATCACATTGTTGCAATGAAAGCACTCTGCTCCTACAAATGTAGGAGAAACACTGTAAAAAGCTTAAAATGCTTGAGAAGCATATTAATTTGGGAATAGAAAAGGAAAAAATTAATTTGAGACATGCTTCGCAGGCTTCCCTGAGATCCACTATCACCCACGCTGCAGCGGTTTTATCATCTTCTTGAAGGCACTGTAACAGAGCAATAACAGCTTTAGTTAAAACAGAGGCAGCGATTACCAATTCTCTTGGTCAGTTTATAACTTCCTGTTTATTTTTAAATGACACTGAGAACTGGATTTATATGTAATAGTCACTACTCCAAGAGCCGGTTTAGAACGTATAAAAGAACACGATAAACTTGGCAAGAAAGCCATTGTAGACATTAGCAAATGTACTGGACTTCTACTACCAGGAAAATTAAAATGATAAACCTCTGTGACAGAGTTCAAAGTTCAACCTGAGGCCAGTTGCTGCATGAGAAATGATGTGTGTAACAGTTCTGTTTGAAGTGCTGGCAGGTTGTGATGAGTAAATAAAGTGTACAGTTTACAGATTTCCCCGTACTGATTTATAATGTGCATTATAATGTCGGGCGTCTTTATACAACACCTCAACACACACATAAAGTACTTTTGTTTATGAATTTATGAATCTGTAATTGATGAAATGAGTGTAAATGTGTGCAGATTGGATATCAAACAAAGGCTGTTATATCCCTACAAATATTTCTGAGTTATGCACCGGAACCAGATTTGTTCCTGTCGATAGAGATACCAAACTTGTTGATATGAATCATATAGGCAAATATGAAATACAGTTACTTAGAAGTGTGACTAATAACAAACACACAAGTCTCTGTGTTGTCGCAGTTAAACATTTTCTAGGTTAGCGTGAGAGCAGGACACAGGCGGTTAACCACACGCTGAAACCGAACGGAAATGGACAGAGTGAGACTGTCTTTAATAACAAAGTGTATAACAATAAAAGTACCTGCAAATAAGACGATGAGTACCAGCAGCAGTGCCATCATGGAGAAACTGGTGATAGTACTCCAGTAGTGTCGGCGCGTACCTGCAAGAGCAAAGCAAAGTTTGACGTTTGAAAATGTCTTACCTGAGATTTCAGTTGTGATTTAAATCATGCTGAAGATCTGTGTAACAGGCAGCTCCTGTGTCCTTCTTTCAGCATTTTAAGAATCTCAATGATTTGCTTTTGTGTTGAGAGGTAATTGATAATTCCATCCATCCATCCATCTTCTTCCGCTTATCCGGGGCCGGGTCACGGGGGCCGGGTCGCCGGGGCAGCAGCCTAAGCAGAGAAGCCCAGACCTCCTCCTCCGGAGGGACTCCAAGGCGTTTCCAGGCCAGCCGAGAGATATACAGTAATCTCTCCAGCGT